>CASHTH010000106.1:0-48028 GCA_030341885.1 Geodia barretti
CGCACGCTCTTTGTGAGAACATGAACTGTTTCGTACGTACGTAAAACATAGAAAAGATTGTGCGTTTGTGCATTTCTTTCATGACGGCGTTCAGTGACATTGAGGAGAATAAAGTAAGTCTGGCGTCTCCTCTTTCAGAATTGTGGTTCTAGTGCGTTTCTTCCTGATCGTAGCTGACACCTTGACGTGATTTTCATCCAAGGCATGATTCGATGCTGCGTTCGTTTTGTGTTATCAAGCCATGCGATTGTTGGATTGTTGTGTGGGTGTGTGGTGAGGATTTAACTCACTCCGTAAATTTGCTGTGGGGAATTTAAACAAGGAAATGCAGCATTTTAGTTTTTGTATTTGTGTCTGGTCTTCATAATAATAGTGATTTGGTATTATTTATCAGGGAGTCCCACGATAGGGCTGCTGTGTATTACGTGGACTCTGTCAACATTAACCACCGAAATTTTTTCAGCGAATCGTGTGGTGGTATTTTCCCAAATCGTCAGCCACTGTTTAATATAACATCGGATGAATTTATGGGATACCAGCCTTACAAGGTATATAATGGATATCGGATATGAGACGATCACCCCATAACCGATCACACACCCAACAGTTGTGCGCCCAGTTCATTAACGAGCATTGTACGTGCGAAAGCCATAAATATTGCAGTATTTATATTACAGTTGCCCCTCATCCAAGTAAGCCCAACCCCCAAAACATATCATGTACATCGTGAATGTGAAGCATAGGTATTAATGAAGGCTAGGTTGTGAGCAGTGTTGAAAAAACGGCTGCAAGTACACTGCACGCACAACGTACACCGCATATGTCCCTCACACATTGCGCTATACTATTTCAGACACACACACCGTATTAATTGCTAACACACCATCCCACAATCCCCCCCATAACATCCCCGTGCATTGACCAAGGCAACTAAAATGCAATCTATTAGCATGTCAACACCATGTAATTAGCTTTTCACTACCTCCTTCACAAATCCCGCATGTATTTTATGGAACACGGTTGGTAAACCATTAAACTACCAAGGGGCCTATAACCTATAGAATAAGGATGGATCGCGTCACCATGGACAACTCACATGTGATTGTCCCCACTGTTATCACTCCCCACTATATAAGATCCCCGACGATTGCATTGTTACGATTGGATTTCCAAGTATGTGACATGTGACTTTGCCATATTTTACTCGCTTGCGTTAAGAGTCCGCATAGCCGCTTGAAGTGTCATGCATTATGTTTGTGGTGGAGAGAAGTGTAAAAGTGGCGCCTGGCAAACGCTGCATTCATTCCAATTTGAGTCGCGGGTAGGATTGGTGTAAGACGATTCAACTGCCAACGGGTTTGTTGGGAACTTTTATGGAAGCATGGGGTATTGTATGTGATTGCCCCAAAGGATGACACACCATAACTTTGATCACGAAAACAGTGATATTTCACGCCACACGAATGACAAGTACTCTACAATAGATTATTAGCTTGGCACAAAATAAAACTAAAACTCGTCGTTGATTTTTAATGATCCACATCTGATAAACCTGCAGGTTCCGTATACGCCGCAGTGAATAGATGTGTTGGGACATAGAGCACGAATTAATTATGAAAGGTATCTTGGCAATGCATGCACCTTTACATATCATGTATGGAAAATTATGTGGAAAAATACAGTTACCAAACAACCTAGTCTGACTTTTCCGTATGACAACCCATATGTCTTTGTCCATTAAAAGTCCAAAGAGTTTTGGATCCATGCTTATATGGGTTGTGAGTTTCTCCGGAATGTCGAATGATGCAAATGATTGGCAGTGAGATTTACGGGGTGAATCGGAGAAGAGAGGAGTAAAAGAAGAAGGGGAAGAGGAGGGAAGATGGGAGGGAGGGAAGTTTCTTTTTCTCTTTTTTCTCTTGAAAAAAGGGACGAGGCGGGAGGATGGAGGAGAGAGTATAGTAAGGAGGATAGGGAAAGAGGAAAACAAAGACACATAAAACCTGATGAACGCAAAAAAACAGTGAGAGCACAAGAAAGAAAAAGTTAAAAAAATTAACAGAGGGATGGCACACACTTCAAATATAGTTTTGGCACCATTACAATGTCTAGCCGCAGAAGATAGAAATGAAAACATCTTATAAGAGATTGTGTTATACAGTTTGTTGCTATGGAGGACTAAGGATACGGCAAATGTATTTACTACAAAACATCGCTGACACTCCTTGGCAACCGCTAAATTTTATTATGCACACCACGGAGACATTACGTATACAGGCGTCAGTGTGGAGTTATATTCTTGGGGAGGGAGGGTAAAATATGGGTAACATATTACCCCTAAAATGCGTTGACAAACCCTCTGCGCAGTAGGTCAGGAGATTTATATAGATCTTTGGGGGATTGATTCTTAGAGTGTGTTGTGTTCCTATTGACTCAGTATGCTAGTTTGCTCCACTACACTCTGAGGCGCAAGGACAGTTCTTGGGGCCGGCTAAGAGCAGGCGAAAAAATGTTCCTTAGTGCACAGTGATAGCAGGTGTTTTGTGCGGTTTTTGTTTTTGGGTAGGTGTATTAATATTTATTATTTCATATTATATTTTTTGTTTAATAAAATTTGTTTTTGTGTTGTTTGGTTTTGTTTGTTTATTGTTATTAGTTTTGTAAACAATTTTAAGTATTTTTTTTGTATGTATTAATTATTATTTTTTTTTGGTTTTTGATTGTGTTATAATATAAACTGGGTGGAGGGGGGGGGGGGGAAGAGTGTGGGGGAGGGTGTGGAGTGGGGGGGCGGGTGGTGGGGGGGGAGGTGGTGGGGGGGGGGGGAGTGGGGGGGGGGTGGGGGTATGTATTCGTATGGGTGAGGGTGGGTGTTGAGGTGGGGGGGTGGCGGGGGGGGGGAGGGGGATGGTGTTATTTTGTTTAATTGGTTAGTAGTTGTTTTTAGTGTTTGGTTGTTTTTTTGTTGGTTTTTTTTTTGTTGTTGTTTTTTATATTTGTTTTGTTTTTTTTGTGTGTTTTGTTTTTTTGGTGTTTTTTTTTGTTGGTTTTTGTTTTTTTTTTTTGTTTTATTTTATTTTTTTTGTGTTTTGTTATTTTTTTTTTTTTTTTTTTGTTTTTTTTTTTTTGTTTTTTTTTGTGTTTTTTTAAAAAGATGTTTTGTATTTTTAATTTATCTTTTATTTTTTTTAATAACTTCCTCCTGGGCTGGAATGTTCTAAGACTTGAAAATGTTCGAACTATATGCTGTGTTCCTGCAGGTTTTGAAGTTAAATCCCCTGAGACGGTGTTTTCTAGCTTGAATATGTTTTCAACTCTTATTGCGTGTAATAATCATGCAGTGTTTGATTGGTAAATTCACACCTGGGACATTGGACCGACAACGGTGCTGCATTGCCACACCGTGCGTGTGTCGACTTCACGAATGAAAATGTTATTATTGGTGCACGGAAATGTTTATCTCTCCAAACATTGCAGGGAAACAACGGGCAACGTTGGAATGGGCGCCGTGTTTGCTTCACGTGCCCAGATTGTTTTACAAGCAGACGCTCAGGCAACCGCTATCCTCGCTTTTGTCGGTTATCTAGTCATCTCGCTCGTATGTGTTTTACGTTGCTCTAATTTCCTTAGGTATTTGACGCATTTTCAGTCATGCAACACGATTTGGATGTATGTCGAGAGTCTATTCCGTTTTGTGTTACTCCTGTTGTTACAGGCGGCGTGATGGATATTCATAGTATTTGCATGTCTGAAGAATGTTTCCCATGACTCATACAAGATCATATTTAATTTTAGAAACCATAGACACGCAGAACAGAGATTGTTACCGCTCCAATAACTGAAATATCTGCATGATGTATGTACTCCTTACTGACTTATGTGTATTGGTTGAGTTGTGTGTAGATTCGAACCCCTACAAGTTGGAGTTGCTCCTGGTAGCTCAGTTGGTAGAGTGCTTGCTCGTCCTAAGACGCAGAGTGTGTTGGGTTTATAATCCCACCAGTGGCAAACATCTTCTTAGAGCTAGACCCTGGGGGTAGTTGACTTGTTTGCTTTGCCTTGGCTATTCTACTCGCTACCTCAGTTGTTACCACTATGGCATAAAGAAGTATTACAATGTTAAACGAAAAATCGCTATTAGATTAGATAATGACTAATGGTTGGCTCATTGTCAGTCTGGTATATAGCAAAACGGGCATTTATGCAATGTTGATTCAGGGTGGCCCACTGGGCAGCTGTCACCAATAGATAATAGCCCATGACAAATTAAATGCCTCGCGGCCAAATATATATCACCACAATACACCACAATTACGCAGTAGTATGTATTCAGCTATTTGATTACATACACTGTTCCAGGTTAGTTTCACAGCCCAATGTGCTGTTAATTTTGCTAAAGTCATAATTGAATTCTAATCAGCAGGTATGTTTTAATAATTACAACCCTGACGCACGTTTGGCATGCGACTGTTTGATTGTATGTAGCTATATCGTAGTAGATACCTGCAGTAGTGATAGATAGTAGACAGACAGCCTTGCGTCTGCATTTACTTTTTCGTGACCAGCTCAGTCTGATGGTGTCATGAGGGTTCATTACCACGACAAATGGAGAGGCTTTTTTTAGCGATAAGAGCAATTTCTGGTTATACTATTACCAGCACCTTTAAGGGGGGGTTTGTGGATCTGTGGCGTGGGTGGGCGGGCTCAGTGGATTAGATGTACGAGATAGAGCGCCATAATCCATCGGCTCAGTCCGGTAGCACTTAGTCTATAGGGTCAATATTGCCATTGGTACCTAGCATAGAGATGTATGGGGCTCTTGATAGGGTAGTTTGTCCTCTGTTTCTTCCGTCTTTTATTCTTCTCGCGGCGGACCGCATCCGGCCCTCCGGCGCGCGCGTGGGCCGCCCGTGGGGAGATGGTATTTGTACTGGTATTCTACCGCTTGCTTGAGAAGGCGCATAGGGGGCCCGTCCACACCCTGCGCCCGCGCCCGCCTGCGGATTCTGCCCGCCGCGGCCCCCGCCCTACGCCGCCCGGCCCCCAGGGGGCGCTTGGGGCGCGACATTATCATTACACTCTGTGCATGGATGCAGTAGGATGTGTGTACAAGGCCTGTCAATAAGATGGATATGTAAAGTAGTAGGTAGTATGGAATGCCTACTGAACACCCTGAAATGAGCCTCGCTCTAGGAGAAACGCCCTCTTTCGCATGGGCATATCCATTACATAAGTGTGTATACGTATTAACGCCATTATTATAGCCTATTATATAGCATATATAAATTCGTAGGACTTATGGAGAGGCTCTGGGCATATCTATATATCGGCCGCTGGCTTGCTAAGGGTTAACCCATGAAATAAGGACACACTCATACAGATGTATGGGTTATAGTGTTCCTCTTTAGCTTACACCATTTCACTTTGTCGATGCGGGGCTTGTGTGTAAATAAGTCCGTCTGTGTAACTGAATCCCAGGCCGGTTTGGTTTTTTAGGTTTAACTTGATTAGTCCTGACGTCCTTTAACCTCGAACTATCCATTTGTAACTCTTCTTGTGTACATATTTACACCCTTTCCTGACTACCAACCGTCTTCCTTGCCCGGGATGACTCAGCACCTGTCGTCCTAATCCGAAAGTTTAGGAAAGTACATGACTGACACCTTTGTGCGATCAAAACTGTGTTCTAGATAAAATGCTGACTCACTCGTGGCTTCGGGGCACAATATGTAATATAACCTGAACGTTAATAGACGGCAATAACAGGAAGAGAGCTCATAGCAACGGGTGTGTGCGGAGCCTCTAAATGAGATATTAACCATCACAATTGGTCGATATCCTTCCTGAGTTACTTATGTATTGACAAGGCTTTATACACGCATCCTACTTTAACATATCCTACTTATTGACAAGGCTTTATACACGCATCCTATTTTAACATATCCTACTTATTGACAAGGCTTTATACACGCATCCTATTTTAACATATCCTACTTATTGACAAGGCTTTATAACATCATCCTACTTATTGACAAGGCTTTATCTACACCATCCTACTTATTGACAATTCGTGCAACTCAGATGATGAATATAATAATATGCACACTTCGATTTACCACAGTGCAGCAGACGTTGTAGACCTGAGACATGTACAAACAAGGGTGGATATTTACTAAGGTCAGGCTTGATATTTACTAGATAACTGCCCACCTATCTCAGAGCCATTACTCTGCACAAGGCCAAATATTTTCCGCTCCGACACGTACGTGGGCGATACCACATGCCAGTATTATAACATACTGTCGTGCTAATATAAAGTATACTGTCCCTAGACAACAATAGAAACCAGCTGTGCCCAATGATTTATCTGCTAGACGGGCCCATGTTTACTTCCTGGAATATTTCCGTGGAAATAAACCGCTTTTAAGGCTCGCGTGTGTACGTTTGACATATGCCGTAGTGGATATAGAGGTACCGGGCAATTACCTACTGGTGGAATGTGCAATGTGTGTGTGTGTCTGGTCTAGGGGGCAAGGTGAGTGGGTGGGTTTGACATGATAAGAGTGGCGCCAATGGGTCGAGGAAATTCGTCTGATCGAAATTCGCTACCGATCAAAGCTATTACCTACGAAAACAGCACCGATTTTCAGAGCTCCGATTGTACACATGTAGCGAGTGTTATGTGTTCCAGTTCAAACCCTCTGAAATGAGGACACCTCTCTAATACTGATGCCTTCCCCATCAAGAACAGTTCTTGCACGCAACTTAAAAGGGACTCCAATACACTTATGTAGCAAGCATACACCATGTACAGTTTTTGAAAAATTCTGGTGCCAAAAGAATGGAAAGGGGAGTAAGTCTATGTTTGCCGTGCCCATCACTACACGCTATAATGTTGAATCCAACCTGTCCATATGGAATGCTGCACAAAAACCTACGTACCCACTCATCCACTCACCTTGCCCCCCGTAGCCCCCTAGACCAGACACACACACACATCGCACATTCCACCAGTAGGTAATTGCCCGGTACCTCTATATCCACTACGGCATATGTTAAACGTACACACGCGAGCCTTAAAAGCGGTTTATTTCCACGGAAATATTCCGGGAAGTGAATGGGATGTGGACTTAACCGAAGTCAACCCACAGTTAACAATAATCCATTCAATAAAGATTAGAACCAATTTAATTAGTTTACCATTGTTGCATCTACAGGGCAAAACTTTGTTGTTGCATGAGACACAAGTTTTAATGTATGGGTATGATGTGCAAGCAACAGTATACCCATACATACCCATATATACATACATACTTGTTGGATATCCCTGCGCAACCGACATGTATGAAGCTAGGTACTGGAGGATTGTATCAGCCTATACAATCCTAAATGTGCAAGCAGGGTTCATACATGTCGTTTGCCTAGGGATATCCAACAAATCTGTTGCAGTACCCAGACAGGACAGCATTTGCCCTTACAGAGCTCATGCTGTCCTGTCTGGGCACTGCAACATAATTATACACACATACATACATACATACATTGAAGTTGCATTCTCAAAAACCCTCAATATCTACACTCAAATAACAAACCATTTACCGAGAAATGTGGGGTCAAATTCTACTCCCTTACATTCGTAACGTAAAACGATCGAAGTTAATGCGTTCTACACATTATGCACGTAACAGGAAATAGCATGCATTCGTAGATAATGAGGAGGGCGGTACTATTCGCCCGCAGAAATGTATTTATGATTCAAGAGTGCTTACACCAATTAAAACAATGGTGTATCGTGGTCATTGTATCAATCGCACCCATGACAACGGCTAACATAGAACAAACAAGGTTAATTAGAATGGTGCACACACAGAAATATATAATTGTGACGAACGAATAAACACGAAATATGGGGAGCGACCGACGCAGACTGTTGCCCGGCAATGTTTGTAAACAGCCAACGGTGTCTTTGGTCATGTGGTCGACTCATCTGTCGTCGTGGGCGATGCCTCTGGTCACCATGGAAGCCAGTGTTTGGCCTGCCAATGACCCCTCTCTACTATACTCGACTCGGGATTTGGCGTGGGAAGAGGTAATTAGGTAAAAGCTAATGACAGGTGTTTCCTACTACAAGAGGCAAATATTTGTGCAACTTCAATGTATGGGTATGATAGATCCATTAGCCACTCTTCTGTTATCACTAAGTACGACCCATCATGATACCCATTCTTCAATGTATGGGTATGATAGATCCATTAGCCACTCTTCTGTTATCACTAAGTACGGTAGTACTTAGTGATAGGGATGGGCATGGTACCTAGCATCATAGATGTATGGGGCTAGTAATAATAGACCACATCATGATACCCATACATCGAGTTGTATAATTATACGCCGGGAGAAGTAAGGGGTTGATTAAGGCATATATACAGTGGAACCCCTCTAATCCAGGCACCAATGAGACTGGAAGAAAATTAATTACAGCAAGGTGTCTTTCGGGGAATATACGTACGTTTCTAACGCAAGTGCACACTCACCACTCACTGATATAATTATCTACAATGTATGTACCCACTAAAAAGAATGTAGACAATTTTGCCAAGCGAATCCGAGTGCGAAATTTCATCGGTTGTAATAATGCGTATTTATAATTACGTAAAGCCAGCGATGGATTGAGATACACGATATAAACGGCATAACTTGCTCGCATCGCCTCGCCCGCCCTATATATGCCAAATTCTCGACGTAATAGTATCATAGTACAGCAACACATTATGGCACTACCTAGAATTAAACACCGCTCTAACAGAAATCATAAAACGTTATGTAACAGAATGCAATCAACACGCGTTGCAAGCTACTTCAAAGGCTGCTATGGGCTACCAAGCCCAAGAGATTGAGTTCGCGTTGGCGAACTTCCAAGCATATCAGGCTACCCTGAGGCTATCTTTGGATCAATATTTTGTATACAAACAGCAAAACTGCGTGTGATGAATCTTTAATGTGTCAAGATTCGAGCAGTGATCGCATCACTTTAGAAGGTGTTAAATCCAGATAAATACCCGATGGTATTCAATATACGTACATACCCTGCAAATAATATGTACGTATGTACGACACAGGATGGATGGATGCACAGGAGTATTATTCGTACAAATCATCTGTGAAAGTGCTAACCTGGGCTATTATAATGAAAAACAGGAAAAACATGTTTCTAAACTCGGATGTCCGAAACGTACGTGTAGGGCAATTTAGCACGGCCCAAAAGCAGCAGCACCTGGCACAGTGACAGACGAAACACTACATGCACCTAATAATAATTATAACCAAATGTGTAAATCATTTATATCCCATCCTAGCAGTCAATACACACAGACAATCAGTGTGTACGTAAGTATGCATGTGTATATACGTATGTAATGTATTGCTACGACAGTGGCATAGCCTCAGGGTATTACGTAACCAAACGGTGCAATTTCTCCGCAGAAGCAATTTGAAGCACAGGAATGCATTATGCACTGATGCATAATCCTTGTACTATTACAGTAAGAACATTGTATGTATAATACGTATATGCATAGGAAGTATTTATGCATGAAGAGGTATACATCCAGTTTGGGGAAATATGACACGAATTTTTGAACGGATGCCTTGGGTACGTATGTATGTATGTACGTATGTATGTATGTATGTATTTATGTATGTATGTATGTATGTATGTATGTATGTATGTATGTATGTACTTATCAACACATTTGGTGGAAAGCACAGGTGGGATTGATATCACGGGTTGTAGTGAAAGGTGAGAGTTCACGGGCCAGATATACATACTTCGGGAAGATCACGTCTTTCCGAGACGGTCTGGCCCGCGAGACTGGGTGAGAGGTAGGAGAGAAACGTCAGCAGAGAGCGAGGGTGAGTAGAGAGGGGGGAGGAGGAGGAGGAGGAAGATGGAGAAGAGGATCTCGAAGACAGAGGACGAGAGAGAGACAACCAGAATTCGTGATTGGACCAATCCTCTCTGCTGTCAAAGAGAAAATCAAAGAATCAGAACTATGAAGCCTAAGTCACGAATGTCGCCAGCTGAATTGTAGACTGATTGATGCAACAATTGACTACGCAAGACCATGCATGGTATAGGCTTCAGTATTTCCTATGACAGAGGCTCAATTGAGTCAATCCACATCAACTAGTTTATTAGGTCAATCCACACATCGTTGCACAATGTCCAATAGGATCCTACATACATACATTGGACGACCAGGAACAATATGGGACGACCAGGAACAATATGGGACGACCAGGAACAATATGGGACAGCCAGGAACAATATGGGGCAAGAGTTGTGGCAGTACACTAGATCGTGGGCTGTCTAGCTACTAGCTCTGTGGTTAACTATGGAGACAGTCTGGCCTCGTACAGGATCACTACAGAAGGACGCTCCAACTTAACCCTTTGGACGCCATGGGTATCTCCTTAAATAAGCAGAAATTGATGTATAAAGTACTAGCGCCTAGTATTATGACCCCATATATAAATTCTTATGGACTTATGGAGGCTCTGGACACATTTAAGTGTTAAGGTCCTTATCATAGCTCGTACACAACACAATCAGTCGTGGTTCAGAATATACGTAAGTGAGTGCAGATATACAATGTCCAGGAATTAGGAACCGCAGGGGAAGTGATGGCCAAATACTGTCTCGCCAGGAAACCCGCACACTATATACACAATAATAAAGTGCAGCAAAGAATTTCAATAACCCCTACAACACTTGCGTGTTCCCAAACATTGCACGCAACTTCAGCGGGCGAGGAAAGGTGCGATATAAACACGACTGCGGAAATTTGGCCCATTCAAGAGTGTATCTCTTAGTCACCGTCCGCAGACACTGGATGAGGCAGTGCCCCTGCCCAAAACGTGGCACCAAACCACTTTATTATTTTACACACTGGGAAGTTCATTTGTCTTGACTGAAAAAAAAGGCTCCAGAAAAAGAAGGAAGCATTATATATACCCCCTCATGGAAGAAGCTGTTGGTTGCAATGTCGCTGGTGGAAGGGGTGAGTTGAGGTGTCTGGGAGGTGAGACAGACACCTCGTGTTCATATGGTGTATGTTCGTTTGTTAACGGTTCCGCCCATTGCTCTGGGTTCGTGGTCTATGGCCCTAGTGCTATGGCAACCACCGTGAGTAATATTATTACACGCGCAGGGGTGTCCTTTATTCAGAGGCATTAGCACCTTATCCAATATAGAGATATTCTTTATGCAGGGGTTAAATCAAGTACTAGCACCTCATAAAAACACCGTACGTACTCAGAGGTTAGGTGTGTATTCAGAGTGTCCACAATTGACACATTCCACTTTATACACGATGCAAGTTTAACTAACATAATATTTTTACGAAACACCAAAAACAAGTGAAATGTAAGCTGATCAAAAGAAATTGCTCGAGAATTTTGTCCCACGCAAAAAAGTCGCACCGTGTAATGCAGCTGCCTTTACCCCCGATGAAACATGATCCAAATACACACATTAACCCTAGGATAAAGGTGGTAATGTCCCCATTCTTTGGGCTATTACTTATATCGTAGTCGTGAAATTCAAGTAGCCTCAAATACAACATACTTCCCCCTAGGGTGTTGCAGGGTAATTATTGTAAACACCTAAGATTATATTTCAACGAAAGAATACGTAATCATTTCTTGAGAGGCGTTCAGCAAGCAGCACGAATTAATTCACGTGATAGTAAAGTTTTGATAATTAATTTATTACCCTTTTAAACTCATTAGAGAGGTATTTCTGGTATGCAAAAGGTTAAGTTGCTTTATACATTATGTCACGAAATGTACGTAAAAGTGCAAATCGGCAAACTTTTGATAAGTATTTGATTTGCCATACTATATATGCCATTGAAGGGATATATATGATATATAATATACCATAATGGTTATATGGGTTAAAATGGCCATATAGCCCAACAATAGACTTTGCAGCAAGCTTTAAGTCAATGGGGGCTGGTTTAATGCAACACTCAGGTACCTTTGAAGGGTTAAAATAGCTATATAACCCATAGCTACAGACTTTGTGCGCTTTAGATTGCAGCGTGCTTTGAGGACGGTTGATACGGCAGTTCGTAGAGATATTATACCAGCCCTTGAAAGGGTTAAATGTGGCCAGGTAATCTATAGTCACAGACAAAGCATTGATCTGCCCTTCAGCTTATATGCATTACCAGGACCTACAGTAGATGCTGTGGTTTTCCCATCAATCAAAATTTCGTTCAATCTTGTTTGTACATGTTTCCATATCTCGAACGACAGCGTGCGCTACCAAAATTCCGTTTGCGGTTTCCATAGTCACCCCCAGTACACAACCCAGTCTCCTAATGCAGCTGTAGTGCGTTTCCATAGTTGTAAATCGGGCGGTTTGTTGCACCAAGTGAGATCACGAATTATCTGTTGGTTTTGGGGCATGCGGTGCGAGATTGCTGCCATAACGACGAGATAGGGTCTGATTGATATCAATGAAATCACCACAAGATCATCCCTGGCGTCAGAATTCCAGACAGATATTCGACATGCGGTAGGTTTAGGGAGTTACAGAAGGTCCTTTTCCCCGCTTTTGGCAATGGTTGTCGCGGTCCGTGTGACAACACTCTTGTTTGACATATACAAAAAAAGGCAACTCGACTGGCTGGGAAGATTAAAACTCGCGCCAATGTCGTGTTGGGTATATTTCCATTTTGATCGGCAGTGTGTGTGTGCTGGGTACCACAGAAGGCTTCAAATCTGTTCATTTTTAGAACCACGGGTACAATGATCGTCGCATTAAGACAGTTTTGCAAGCATCAAATCGTGTTTACCACGTGTCTAAACCTATACTTGGCCCAATCAACGGAGGTGTGTATGTGTGTGTTTGTGTGCTGATAGGTTAAAGTAAGTTACTAGGAATGTGATAAACAAACACATTATATTGACCGACGCTATAATACGCACGTATATGTTTGTATGAAGACATTACAACGTATTCAACACGATCAATGTCAATACAGCCACGCTATATACTTGGATGTCAGCTCATTCTGTGTGTGCTACAAAATTAATGTACTACTCGCCCAAAATTTTATAACTTCAGCCAATATTTGCGTACGTCCATCAAAATAAATTAAGAATTCCTGTTTATTTTAGTACACTGCTGCATGCTGAGACTTATTTTCCTAATCATGTCTTCACAGCAGTTTTGTTGTAGATGTCCCTGAAGTATGAAATTTTGCATAAAAACCCGTATGCACAAATAGCAAACAAAATAGCTTTCATTTTCAACCTACGAAAAACCCCAAGGCACATTCATACGTACGTGCAAACAACGTACGTAGTAATTGAATCAAAAGTTCTACGTTTGTATGAAGACAAAATTCTAGTGATACGACCGTATTTGGTAGCAGCGGCCTCAGGGTACTTGGCTGCTTGCACGTGTGACCACTATAGGAAAAATGCCCCCGGTGTTTGCTGGGTACCATGGCTAACCTCACATGGCGATGCATACAATAGTTGGCATTGGGCAAACGTGTGCCACTTAGTATTAGTTGGCGTCTGTGGAGAAAAGTTACGCTGCTGCTACATGCCTAAATGGGTTACGACAAATGCCTTACATCTTTGAACAGGAAATGCTGGTCGCAAATAAATGATTCGCACCCCAGCAAAGAGCCAAGGTTTTGATATCCGTGCCTGGCGCACGGTCCAAACACGCAAATCAAGTTCCCCACCGCTACCCAGCGGGCGCCATGGCAACAGCATCAACAAGGTAAACAAATCCCTGGGTGTGATGTGTACATGCACGTGTGCCTATTTCCACTCCCACACACACACACACACACACACTCACACCACACACACACACACACACACACACACACACACACACAAACCAACAGAGTGCGTCGCAGAAATTCTCTTTAGAAGATAGAGGAAGTTCCGTAGACAAAGCAAATGACGGGACCATTCACTGACACCAAAGGACCACCATTTAGACCCATATTCATGTTGACAAAACACCGTTTATTACCTCAACCGCGTATCTACGTACGTACCTAGCGAAAGCTGCCGCTGTATCCATATAAGGATAGAAGTGCATTCCAATTACCAAAACTTCAAAGGAACATTATAACGGTCGTTGACAATTTTTTACATTTTTTGCTGCGGCTAAAAATGGACACTTGCTACGGTCTGGTGCTAATCAACATGTTGTTTAATCTATACTCCTTATAAATGTATTGTCTCAGAATGCTACACTGTAACACGAGATATTGCGGTATATCTCAAGGTCAAAATCGCCACAAATACAGGACGGCCTACAAGTTACGTTGTTACGCAAGTTACTCTGTCTACAAAGGAAGGACGCAAACGTGCCTGAAAATCAGACTGTGACGTCAAAACGGGCAAAGTTTTGGGTCATAATCTTTGTCACTTAGCAGCTAGTAGCAGCTCACAAGAATTCTCACCACAGGCAGACACAAAAGGGAGCTCAATAAACTGCAGGGTTGCCAAGTAGTCAACAAAACAAAACAACGCGCAGTTGCCAAGTGACCAAACAAACACAGACGTAGAGAACTAAAACAAATCGTAAACCTGTTCACTTGTGCCAGGAAATGTATTAGTTCTCATTGTAGAGCGTCGAAAGTTCCTATTAATGTAACATCCTGTTTCAACACCTTTTGCGCTAAGTTTGTATCCTTAACTAGTGTGCATTCTAGTGATAATTAGTGATTTAGATCTTGTAAAGATATTGATGTTTATGTGGTTAGTTTCGCACTGCGCGCGTCCTTGTGCAAAAAGTACGTGCACAAGATTGAGACCAAAAAAAAGCAGAAATTGATGTATAAAGTATTAGCGCCTAGTATTACAACATATGAATGCCGCCCACCGGCGCTAAAGTGTGTACGAGTTTCCCAGTTGTAGTTGGGTGTAGCCTTGAGGCGTGGCTGGCTGCTATTTCTGAAAGAGACGCGCGAGAGCTAAGTAAACGCAAAGCGTTTGCTTGTCACATACGCTGTGACATCCGTCCGCAATGAGTTAAGGAGTTATGGAGGCTCTGGACACATTTATGTGTCCGTTGATGGTTAAGCGTTAAACTCTCCTAGACTTGTGCTACCATTTCATTTCACGAGCAGAGTAATAAGTCACCGATTAAGAATTTGGACTTAAAGGCGTAGAGATTAAAGACGAGACAACGATCTGAATAGCACGTAAAATTTGTTGTGCGGTACGTCTGGTACTGAGTGGGTCAATCCATCGGCAATTGGCATGGAGACGAAAATGTTATTTTAGGGTCAAAACCGTTGCGAAACTATGCCGCTTATCTCAGCTGGACACCGCTGGCACCGGCTTATCAGATTGTGAGCGTAACTGTTCATAAGCCCCTTAATTAATAATGGCTCAATTGGCTTGATCGGTTTGTGTTTATGAATTAAGAGCCAAGGTAGGGAAATGTAATTTCAACAGAAATTCTATTTTTGAATAGCTCGAAGCTCTTGCCATAATAATATGCAATAAGTTGGCCAAAGCCAGTTGTATAAGAGGATATAGTCTTTATTTATGAGAAGCACTTTAACACACTGTAACTTGAGTAAATATGAGACAAAGTGTCCCAAATGCAGCCCTACCTTAGCCCCCCCTCCCCCCTTGCCTCCATGCTTAAATGGTAATATTATTGTTCAATCCTACATATAATATGCTGTCTCTCTAGCTAGGGAGGTGATTATTCATTTCTGGAAAGGGAAACTGACAGAGTGTAACACTTAATGAAATAAACACAACTATCTATCTATACCTACACCCGCGAAAATGTAATAAAGCCACGTCTCTATTGTAAGGTAACTTGGTTCTGCCCCATACTAATACTCCGCTATATATCACTACCTCCAAATAAGGGACACCTCTGAATAAAGGACACCACCCTTATTCAGAGGTTAACTGTATACTGCATAGTAAATACATCACGAACTATAGTCGATACAGTGGTAGCAGTCATAGGTAACGGTCTGAATACAATAGGCCCTGCTAATGGCCACAGCCATGTGCCACATTCCTAGCCATTGCAGACTCCACAAGAATTCCGCGAGTCTGTTTGGTGATATAAAACATGTGCCAGTGGGCGACTTCGCATGATATCAGTGCATTGAAGAACACTTCTATGGACCACATTTCTATGGGTTATCAAGGGCCTTATAATAATAGAAGTGATTTAATAGACTCCACCCTTATAATGACTAATACTAATACGGCTTGAAATGTATGTGCGTATGTGATCTATATCTGAGAACAACTCTTATCGCTCCCGTTCAAGTAGCAGCACGTGTCTGATTCCCGGAGCGGTAATCGTGGAATGGAAAGGAGTGTAAGCTTCAGGTTTTAGCAGACTGGACCTCTATCTATCAACTGAAGCCCGCATAAATTTGAGGCCCAAAGTCCTCTCCATTCTACTCCTATGGCCCCAGGTGTATCAGGCATGTGCCGCTGCTCAAACTTGCACGATAATGGTTGTTTTCTCGGAGCATGTATATACCTCGCAAGTAAATTCTTTCTAAGTCAGTTTTGGTGAATCATATCAGCACTAAGAACTGAGTTACGTATAATATGAGCACCCAAAGAAAAGCTCTTTTTCCACGAGTACATATAGAGTGTGGGTGAAGTGAGCCTTTCTAGTCAGCTCTATCGTTAGGTTTTCCTTATTATTATTGCCACTGCCTGCATACCAGGATGTTTTGCATAATAGATGATTTAGCAATGCAGCTGTCATGTGTGACTTTTGCATTGCGCTCGCCAAAGATGCACTGCGTTCATTCTACTACTTATACACTGCCAGTGGTAATCCAGACTGTCTACTTTCATCGGTCACTGCCTATCACTAAGTACGGTAGTACGTACTTAGTATATAGGGATGACACAGGTCGTCCTGCATTATGCCCATACATTTGAGATTTGCATGTTTCACTTTCACTCCATAACCAGAAACCGGTTTTTCTCTTGTGTAATCTTACGCACGAGGCTAAGAATTTCGTCTTTAATTTCTCGCCCTCAAGCCAAATTCAGTAAAGTAATTCAGGCACGTGACAACAAAAAGGTAGTAAAAAGACAAAGGACAAAGCAAACGAGTCAACTACGCCCATATATGTATGTTAATCAGCAGTCAGACACCTCAAATGTACGTACCAAGTGGCCCAAGCATTCTCTTCGAGTCGGAATTCTGCGACCGGACAGCTGGGAATGCCCGTTTCATCCAGGTGCGTGGTGATCACATATTGTGGTGGTAGCATTGATATATTGAGACTAAGCTGTTTTGCACGATCGCAGGTGAGAGACGAACCCAGAATGAAATCAGGTCGGTTGCGCAATCGCCCGCAATAACTCGAAAAGGGTGCCTTTGATGACCTACGTATCTTGTTTATATGTCACTTTTTGTTTTGGCGTAACAGAATAATAATATTAAGAGGTAGACATTAAATTGTCTTCTTTTGTTTTCCTGCACGACGCAGTATCAAATGTGCTTCTTACATTTCACTGTCAACAGCTCTATATTATACCAGCACCTCCAAATATAAGACACGATGGAACCATGAAAGTTGTCCTTCATACAGAGGGCGCCTTCACTAAACAGAATCACAACGATTATACTGGTCATGGAAGTTACTCCAGGACGTGAGATCATCGTGTTCGTGGCTCTTCGGAAAATTTTCCTTTTTTCTCGGAGGTTTATTATACACACTAGATCAAAACAAGTGTCCTTTGTACGGAGGTGTCCTTTATTAACATACATACACTATTTGCACCGGATTGAAACAAATAAAGGTGTTTCTTTAGCAGTTCTGAGTGTCCATTATAGAGGGGTTCTACTGTAACTATATTAGCTGGCTCCACCCACTGCTAAGGTGCAGTATAGTAGCAAACCACAATATTGGAAGTGCCATATATTATACCTCCGTGACTTATGATGAGAGAAGCTTGCTGCATATCTATCTTGATGGAGGGTTTGAGACTATAGTGGTCCACTGTTAAACCAGCTATACTCTGCGGTACACGTGCCTCGTCTCCCTTCCCGATCTGAAGAACCAATCGTGTGTATCCCTTAGCCACCAGCTCCTAAGGCAACAAAAACGTCATGTTGCGTTGTTATTGCACCGTACCATCGTACGGGCGGGCGGTAAACGTAACGTAGTAGATAAAGCAAGTATATTAGCTATACACTCATGTGTAACAGTACACATGAGTGTATACACAATGTCAAGGATCGTTACGTGCATAGACTGTACTCACTTTCATAAAGTTTTCCTCGGCTATTGAACCAACCAACTCGTCGAAGCTGGTGGTTCCGACCGTCACAAGCACGCTTCTTCCTTCCTCCGTCATACCACCGTCACAAACACCCTTCTCTACCGCAACGCACCCCTCGACCTGCACGCTGCGCGCGCCGCCGTATATACGCAGCGAAGACGGACCCCCACCGTGAAAAGTGGGCGTAGCTCAAAGGTAATACTACTGTGTGACTGGAACTTGTATTTTGTTTGTGTGGCATTTTAGGTCTATTACTCAGCCATTCTGCATGCTATGCACACAAAATACATATTGAAATGATGTATATAGTTGACAAGTCATGTGACAGTTATGTGAAAACAATGGTCACTGAATCAAGATCTTTCAAGAAAATCAGTTTCAGATTATTTCCTTAACACTGGGAGCTAAGGACTGAACTGGGGCATGCACAATCTCAGCTCACAAGAGCGTCTTTGGGGGTTGACAAATACTTAACACACTCGTAAGCTTGTGCGGAATCTAGCAAAATCGTGATTTGCGGAGGTCCACAGGAGACCTTCTTTTCAGCACAGAGATGCAGAGTAAAAAATATTCATGATGCATGAAAAATATAATATTTGACATGAAAATATTTTGTGTCATGGTCAAAGTGATATACTGTTGGTTATCCTGCGCCCTGCACAGCTACAAAATGAGAAACAATAAAAACTGCAAAATATATGCCATCTCTCTAAATCAAAATAATGACTGTGAACAAGTAGATTGGCTCTGCTCTAATGGAGTTTCGTGTGATAGTATAGCTCTGAAATAGGGAATATAATAGTCACTTATTTGCTGGAACGGCACCTCTGAACTGTAAGTGTACTTCAACGTAATTGCTAGAATCATAGCAAGACGGTCTGGCGTCATCTGAAGAAAATCCGAGGTAGCACTTGGGTTGAGGTGCAGCTATGTTGCTGGCATCAGACCCCTCTTGATGATGTGTCATGGTTACATTTCCATTCTCGGGTCTCGATTCGTATTCTGCACCCGATCCCACCCCGGAACCTGAGGCTGTAGAGTTTTCGCTCTCTTTTGAGCCATTCTGCATCGTGTTGCTCATTTGGTGTGTCATGTTCTGCGGGTAGACGGCTCTTAGAGCAAAGTAACCCCCGTTGGAAACGGGCTCCACTTCGAACACCTCGTTTCCATTCATTGGAATATCTCCACGAAATTTCCCTCTCGAATTGATCGTAAGGTACCAGTTTCTGTCGCTGTATCTCACCGACTTTATGGCCAGGCGCTCTCTGCCGTTGTGCACGTGGCGGTGAATGTAGAACTGGCTGACGAGCCGATCTGCAAGGAACAGAAGGGTTACATAAGACGTTATGTAACAATAACACATACTCAGACTCCGCGCGCTTACCTATGGGGTTATTGCCCGAGACTCTTCCACTCTTTGTGATGGCCACGAATTGTCCCGTTGCAGCGCTCAAGATGAGGTGGGAGCTAATCGTAGAGGACGAGTCGTTTGGAGCGTTTTCCACAATCCCGCCTTCGTCACCTTCTCCGTAAACGTAATCTTCGTAGCTACGGTACTGCCGATGGTCCGTTATGGTTGTTGTAGCGTCGTCCCAGCCGGTCGTTGCGGGTGCAGAAATGCAGAAGTGGAGCGCCAGTGCGCACCAGACTGTTGCGATTACTATGATATTCTGCATGGTATTATTTCTTTTCCAAAGTTGAGAACGACGATCAGTTGTGGAAAATCCTGTCGAGATTGTTGTGTGGACGTCGGAATTTCACACGCCTTTATACCTCTATTGCACGGAAGTTCTTGTTTACAAACTCTTCTCTGCTGCAGGCAAGAAACCCCATTTCAGTGGTGCAACTTTTATGGGCAAGGAATGTATCGGTCCAGGCAGAATCAAAGACACACGCCTTACGCACGCCTTCATTCATGAATGACGTGTATGCGGTCACCAATTAACTACACTCGCAACTCGCACGAGCTCGAGCGGGACCGCCAAATGTGCATCCTCAAGTGTACCAGGCACATTATTTTAGCTAGTCTTCGCTTTACACAATCGGCGCTACGTGCATGCACACGCGCCGGCCAGCACGCTGCATTGTAGTTGGTGTAGCAGAACGACTTTTGTCTGTCAAATCCTTTGTGCTTTTGACTGCAGTTCCCTAATTTCTGCTAGTCTGTGAAACACATTACACAAATCATTTTCATTAGCGAATTCACCCACACGTGTATAATAGTATTAGCTATCCAATACAAAAGCCAGGAGTCAGGAGAACCGGAACACCTGGGGTAATAATTGTATAGCAAGGGCAATTACGGTGTTTATCGGTCAGTGTGTTGAGCGTTTGCTAGAGTGTGAGGTCACGGGCGTGAATGACCATCTTCAGAGAAATGTCTAGCACCAACAATACTTCTCACAGCATTGCAGTATAGGCACTGTATGACATAGCTACCTATGTGTGCATGTAGAGTGCGTATATACTCCAAAACTAATGGAGTCATTGTTTGTTTTGAGTCTACCTAGCCATCTTTTGTGTGTATGTTTCCTACCTGCACAGTGTAAGTGGGATGTGGACCTTGGCTGCTACATCAGATGAATTTCACCTATTCCCGCGTGCAATGTCCCAGATGTTATGATGCTGACTGACCCAGTACCAAAGTTCATGTATCAGTTTTACGTTTCGGTACCATAGCTGCAATACCCTATTACCCATACACTTTAGTTAAAGACGCAAAGAAGAGCATTGTAAAGTGTAAAAATTGTATTGGTCTAATAATCCAAGTGAAATGGAGGGAAATATTACCCTGTGCTCAGCACAGAAATGAAATATAGGATATATATAAATCTGCTCTCTATCATGATATGAGGGTTAAAATTTACTGTCCGTGTGTGTGGCCGTTTGTTGAGTTGAATCTCATTCAACATGTCGTCTTGCAGTGTAGAATACTATGTAGCGGTTGTTTTGATGCAAAGTGTCATCGGTGTATAGTTGGGATTGTGGAGGGAAGAATATTTTCGGTTCATCTCTCTCTAAGTGACGGTACAGTACTACACACTTGCATCTAGAAAGAGGAGCTGTGTTTCGACGTGTCTTGAGGAACTGTAGCAACTAGGTCTTCCATTCACAGCTGAAAACCCGAGGAAGCACGGCTCAGCTGCAATATCTTCGTCACCGGAGCCCTCAGTCATGGGACGACTCTGTCGCAGTTTGAGTGCAACGTTTGCACCGTTCTGCATGGAAATCACCTCGAAAATATCGTTGCCGTTGGAGGGGATGCTTCCCTTTACTCTTCCGTTTGAATTGATTGTCAAAAACCAACCTCTGTCCTCGTACTTGACTGAGCGGATCGACACATGTTCCCTTCCTCCAATGTGCGCATACAGCACCGTGAACTGGGCAACCAGTCGACCTGTAAACGTAAAGGTGGAGAAAGATTATAAACGGTTGCGTAACACTGCAGTTTCTGCATGCACCCAATTATAGCTCACAGCTGTTAACAAGTTTCAGCTGATGACCTACCAAATTGAGTGTTGCCTTGCACGCGTCCACTCTTTGTGATAGCAACAAACTGCCCCGTGGCCAGGCTGAGGATGTAATGAACGGGCACGGGGGCCTCTGTCAATCTCTCTGAAATATCAATGTCTTCTTCATTTTCTTCTTCGGGAGGAGGTGCGACATCGGTCGTAATGGTCTCAAAATATTCGCCGTTCTCGTGTTGGCTGTTGTTATTACTGTCTCTCGCTGCTGCGTTGTCTACAGTTCCTGCAGCTTCTGAAGTTCCGTCGCCCCCCGGCGTGAGGGCCGGTGCAGCTGCGGCCGTGCGCTGCAACAGTGCGGCCGGTTGCGTCGAGAAGAGCGCCAAGATAATCAGCGTCAATAACTGCGACAATTGCATTGTATTTCTCTTGCTTTGGTGCTGAATAGTCACTAAATGTTGCAGGTTGAATCTCACGGCCTCTACTTTTATACAAGGCCCGCGGCACAAAAATGGAACGCTGTGGTATGTTTACATGTCCATACACCTTCCATAGCTGGAAGCCGGTGTAGTGGCAGCTTGTGTTTGCATATAGACCTTTAGGGCTGTGAATGAAGTCTAATTGAAAACAGAAAACCGCCTGCGTATCACCACATACCTTTTCGCTGGCGAAGGCGCCATTATCTGGAAATGTGCGCGGAGGGGTGCGTGCAAAGAGACTTTTAAAACACATTATAATAGATCAAGGGACATTTGAAGACTGGAATAACGATTGTAAGCAGAGTTTACACTCACTAAATAATGAGTGCAAAGGTTCATCACATTATTATCAATGGTTCATTGCATTGATGTGTCAGAGCGTAGAAAAACACTCTTTTAAAGGAATAACAGTGAATACAAGAAATCATGCTGCATGACTTGAAAGCGAGATGATCCCATTTTGAGCCGCGCGAGCAACAATCAAAGGTTTCAAAAGGTTTCAAAGTTTTACTGCACTACAAGCCAAACAATAATAGGCATGGCACGTTTTACACAAAAATAAAATTACTTGTAATGTCTATATAGCGTACATGAAAATATCAGAAGTATAATATAAAGCCCTGACAGGAGAGCTTACCCTCCCTCCATAGCTCTACATTCCTGCACGAGCCTGAGAGAATCTTGTGGTGAGTTTGAAAATATTTGGCTCCCAATGCTATTTCCGTCGTCAGACACCTTTGATAGAAGACTCAGTTTACGAATAAACATTCTCGCTGTTACTGAAGGCCACCTGAGAGCTCGAGCCAAACGACGCTTTTTACTGCGCGTGCGCAAATGGCAAGCTCACGTGATGTACGAAGCGCGTTGCGCATGCGTGGTAGGAGGTACGACCTGCTGCTGTTTTCTAACTGAACTCCTTGTTAGAGCAGCTAGTTCACTCAAATAAAGAATTCTTCAGATCTCAAAAAAAGGTTGGCTGTGTTCCACTCCCTGGCCAAACAGTGTCAATAGATGGAACAACGGTTTTGCCAAACACGTTCGGGCAATGTCTGACTATTATACATTTGTACTGCCCCTCCATCTTTAACACATAGATAGGGAAGTCTTTAGTCTTTGTTTCACCAAAGGATTGTGTGGTTTGGCTGGCTGTGGTGGTTACCAAGTTTTAACGATTTGGTTGCTGTGCTACAATGAATGCAGTCATATAAAATACCAATTCTAGTCTTGCAGCCACGAAATTTCTCGAACAAATTTGCTGGAGTTGCAGATTATTGGAAGGGGCACCTTTGGAACATCAAAGTTCCCTGTACTCAGTGCTTTTCATTATTTTGAGGTTTCACTATATATCTCGAATGATGTTGTATTAGGCGATTATCATAGCTCTAGAGCAAGGTCCCGTATACCATACAACATGAGAAGGCGCTTGGTAATATGCGCATGCGTGACTTGCATGACCATATCTTTTCTCTACAATAATTATAGTCTAGACTGAATTATTGAATGTTAAAATCTACCACCGGATCGGGTGGCAAAACAGTCGGCAAACTTCGTTGTGAGCCGTAAAGTGCATGCATAGTGTATAGCCGAAGTCTCCTCTTAGCTCTCATGACGTTGAGTTATATATCAGCCCTGGAGATGGAGCACACAGGAGAGTGCATTACTTCACTTCTCACAGGGAAGTAGAGCTTTCAGGAGTTGCGATGTCGCGCAGCAACTCCCCGATGAAAGTCGCTTGAAAATCGTATCCCAGCAACCCCATATCCCAGCAGTTTGTCATATCTTCTCTACATAACTTTGGTTCGTTCTAAGCTGCTTTACTGCTCTCCCATCTGGCGTCCTCACCTTCTGAGAGATATTAAAGCTCTTGAGAATGTCCAAAGACGAGCCACTAAATTCATTCTTAACAACTATGTTTCTAACTATCGTCTCCGTTTGCTCGACCTTCATCTCTCCTGCCACTAATGATGGTCCTTGAAATTGGTGATATTCTGTTCTTCGTAAAGGGCTTGAAAGAGCCATCAGCCCATTTTAACATTCTTAGTTTCGTCACATTCTGCTCTGGCCAAACTCGTTCAGCCTTGCACTTCAAGTTGAGACAAACTACTCCTATTTCTAATAACTCCATTCGTCACTTTTACTTTAACCGTCTTCCCCGCCTCTGGAACTCACTCCCCCTTCTTAATTTAGATCACTCCGTATCTACTATCAGGTCCAAACTCTACGAACTCTTTCGGAATCGTTTCATTACAAACTTCAATCCAGACAATCCATGCTCGTTCCACTACCTGTGTCCATGTGCTAAGTGTAGCTCTATCCCGATCTCCCCCAACTTTGACACCTCTCTCCTATGAACTAATCTCTTAAGTATGTTTGTTTTTGTTCAGTTATGTGTCATAGGCTGCTGGTGTATACCTCCAGCAGACCCTCAGCACTACCATCCTATTGCCATCATCTTACCTCTCACATCTCGTCTCTTTGTGTGCTGTAAAGTCTCAATAATAATAATAATAATAATATTGCGCATTTACCCGCCATTCAAGTGTGTTAATTCGTGCGTGTTTACGCAGAGTCTATTTATTACCCAGTATTCAATACTGTACACACATAAAGAGATAATAATTATAGCTACATAAAATTATGGTGCATGTGTATAAGTTATATAATATCATTGGAAAATTCCAAGTCTTGTTGCGGCTAATTCAGTGGAAGGGTAGCAAGCGGGTTCACTTTCGGGATTAGAAAACCCAAGATAGCAGTCTGTAGCTGTGACGGGGCGGAGAGCAACTTGACCAACACTGCCCCTCTCGTCTTGTCCGACCACCTCAAAGATACTGTTCTTATCGTCTGCCTTCCCGGCTCTGAATTCCCCGTCCTCAAATACAAGGTAGCATTCTTTTTCCGGGTTTGCCGACTTAAGTTGTATCATGTTGTCGGAGAGATAGTAGACGAATAGGTTTGCCTCGGGCGATCCTGACAAAGTGAAGAAATATTTGGTACACATTAGGACAGGCTCAGATGAATCGATACATGGCATAATGTAATTAACCCTCGACGCGCATGCGCAGCGAGGGTTGGTATAAGGCCTAAAAGCCCAGCCCATCAATTAGTGGTACCGCGCATGCGTAGTTCGCCGAGGGTGCTTTTCTGTTATATTGACCCTAAGCTCAGTATCCATTCTGCTCAGTTGATCATGCTTATACAGAATGGGCGAAGCTGCTCTATAAATGAGGTAGTGTTTAGGTACGGCTATATACGCGAGAATGTTCATCCACTATATATATAGCTGCTAAGTACGTCTTTGGGTTAGTGTAAGTAGCTAGCTAGCTATATAACTAAAATGCTTACCCATGTCAGCATTTGCGGACACTTTTCCGCTGGCACTAAGCGCGAGAAATCTCCCCGTCTCCTCTGCGAAAATAACACTCTGCACGCTGTCTGGTGCAGCCCGCGGTGCGGCAAGACTGGTGTGCACCGAGATGGATGCAAGTAGAGCGACGAAGACTGTCGATCGGATCATCGTAGTTTATGCTAGTGACTTCTCGCCTGGAAAATTGCCGTTTGATCGCATACTGCCAGCATTGTGCTCTTATAAAACAACGCCCGGCGCTCTCATGTCACGCTCATTATTACATATTTCCGTTGTGGATGACTTGAGGATGCGACAGTTATGTCGGGGCATATCAGTTATGACCACAACCTTCCGCTTGTCCGCCCACACTCTAGGTGGAACTTGCGCAATAAGCAGACGTCATTCACAAATTGCGCATGCGCTTAGAGTGGCGCGCAGAGTACGCACGCGCAGTTTGTGCCTTGGATGAACAATATTATTATGAGGAAGGTGAGGTTGAAATATCAACGGTCCCGCCCACCCTCCCTGTAAGGGTGAAAGATGAGGAGTATAAGCTAAGGGGTTGGGTTATGTTGCTGGTACGCAACAAGTGAGGAGAAAGAAGAAGAAGTAAGTTGTTCCTTCACTGCACTTACCCTAGGATAATGTATAATTATGTCCAGTTGACCATTGTTAATGTTTACTACATACACTAGTGATTACAACGTACCTCCACACAATGGCAAAACATGAAGCATGTCAATTGAAGCAAGCATGCAGGAACTGGTGCAGGGAAGCTAAGTTCAATCACAGGATGAACGTCCTTTTGAGACACTGAATCTCTTGAAGAGAGAAGAATATCCCTCCATGCAGGAAGTGTGTGAATTCTTCAGCATGAAGCTAGCTATTAATATCCTGTATGCTGTCATAGAGAATACATAGGACTCAACAACTCCTGTATTACTAATTAGGTAATAGGTAATATTATAACTGTAATAACAACAGGATAATATATGATATATATATATATATATTTATAGACAGATCTCAATATGTTGGTGCATGATAAATGATATTCTTCATTCTTGTAAGTGATAAATGAGGCCAATGAATTTTTTAATTTCACATTTAGTTATAGCAGGGAGTGAAGAATCGTACTTCAAATAGTGGGGAACCGTTCTCCGACAGTGATGAATAGCACATCGGCTTCCCCTCTTCAGTGAACCCCAGATAGCAATCCTTGTCCTCCATGCCCATCATCTCCACTTCTTGAAGAACACCTAAACCCTCCTCCTCCCTCCCCTCTTCCTCCACCCCTGAACCGAGCTCCGCCTCTTCAGTGCTGCTGTACTTGTGGTTCACAGCTTTGAGCGTGATGGCTTGACCGTCGGGAGTGTATTCCACTAGGAACACGTGGTTGTCGTCCTGGGGTGTGCCGTTGGAGAAGTTCCCGTTGTTGTACACCAGGTAGGTGTCGCTGTCTTGCCGCATGATGTGGACCTGGTACAGCTGAGGCAGGGTTGTGAGATCAAACTCAGTTGTCGCTCCTACAACCAAGAAACAAAAGCAATAATAGCATTATAATGTAGCATTTGAGAAATGCAAAACGAATCGATTTATAGGTGGTGTAGAGTATAGTTTTATACAGAGGTATAATAATAATATTATGCCGTAGCTGTGATAAATGCTTGCTAAGACTGTGCCCGTATGAAGGGTTCTCTACAAAGTATAGAAGTGAAAAATCCTGCAGAAACCCTCTCCTTATCAAGGATATGCTAGCTAAAGAGACTTAGTATTAGATTGAAATACTCACCACTGTCTTGGCCCAATGCTGTGACTGATCCGTTTCAAGCAGTTCCAGTTTCTGAAACGTCTTGTAAGATATGAACGTGCAGAGCGCTCTGCGTGAGGGCGCCGCATTGGCCAGGGGGCTCGTTGCTGCCAGTGCCGAGAACACTAGTAGGGCGGTGATGGTGGTAAAGGTATTCATTGCAGCACTAGAGTCTATTATATACAGAGTTGCAGGAGGGAGTGCAGATCTCTGATAGCTAAAACGATTTTGTAAAAATATGCTCGGAGCAGCGGCTTTTTATAACGCTAGCCAGGGTATGGGTATTGCAAAATGTTCCGTTAGTAGCTAATCTTTTTGGCATAGCTTAGGAATGTAATAAACTCCGACGAATATTTTGTGCAACCGCAGAACTGCTGCGATGGTAAAGTCCCATGCGTCCAGCACAGTGACTTAGCATTCTTCAGCTGGCTAGATGCGCTAACTGAAACCATTGTAAGTTGCAAGGACTTGCCGAGAATCAGTTAGTTTGTCGTTCAGGACGGCAGTGAACCGCGTCTGCTCGACATGTGCATCTACGTGTAGCTCGCGGGACACTTGTAGCGCGCGCGGTAGGCTGCGCAATGTGTTGATTAGCTACTCGCTTCTTTTGGAGAACTCCAAAGAACGAAAAATCTGTTGATTCAGCCGCGGGGGGTGATAAAAGAACAATTTTATATAGCTAAATTGGTTTGATCATGCACATAAGATGTTGGATGCAGGTTCTCGTGTGTGTGGAGAGACGGAACCCGTTGGCGGCAGTATACTGATGCAGAAGTAAAGCGTACTAGTGAAAACGAGTAGAGTTGAGCTAATGCTTGCAGCTTGAACCCATAGATAAGTCCGGCATTTCCTGGATTCCCCTCACTGCGTTGACGCAACTTCCGATCTTACGTACGTATAAAAGCTGAGCGCGATACTCGCTACGTTCAGTAAACCGAGAACAGTAGAATATCCTAGCAATTCTGAAAATCCTACAAGAAACATGATGAACATGACTCTCGCAGCTCTTCTCTCCACCGTACTAGTACTTTCAACGATGGTCGCTTCGGCGCCTGTACCGCCAACCGCCACGGTCGTCTCTATACTCTGGCGTGAAGCGCAGAAATTTCTTAGTCTCGCCGGCGAAGGACAAATTTCCGTCAGCTTCCAGGGGTCGCCACTGAACTTTCAGTACCTCAACAACGATCCAGCTAACACGCTGGTGCGAATCCAGGTCGTGAAACCAGGCGAGCCCTGTTTCATCACCTACAGTGCAGACAAGACGTTCGCGGTGGAGCGACCAGATAACGACAATGACGTTTTCCAACTGGTCGTTGCCAACAACATTGGAGGCTTCCCGATCTTTGCCCTCCGCGCCGTCAACCTGCACACACTCGTCGCCGAGCAGAGCGAAGAAGGATCGGCGTCCGGCACGGGACCCGCCGAAGGTGAAGACGAAACAACAGCGACCACCGAAGAGTGCTATTTAGGAATCAGAAACGCGGACAGTGAGGCAGAATGTTTTCCTTCCGAAGAATACGCAGCAACAAGGTTCTATATCATTCCCAGATGACATTAGTATTTACTAGAGATGAAGTATTTATTGAAATATATTATCTGTATATATTATATTTATCATTTATCACAACCATGTCACTTTCCAATTCTATATTCACTCATCCTACTTCACCAAAACAATCCTCTGCAATATTTATTTTTTTAACAAAACTCTTTGGCAAATTGAATAACGCTGAGTGGTAGAAAGCCAAATAGCTAAGACTAATTCTTTCATGTATTGTAGGTATATACATACATGTGCCTACTTTTGAGCAAGAAATAGCTTTGGAGTAGGGTAAGATATGTGTTTCATTCTCTTAGTTTCATCCAGTGAATGTACATGCGTGTGTTGGTAAAGGGTAGGTACATCCACATTTCCTAATATATAGTTTATTCAGACACTTTCATTGTACACATTACATCAGTCGCGAAACATTTAATCCAGTCCATTGAAGGCTGACATTCAACGATTGGCGTACTGTGATGCAACTGCATGTAGCACAGCCACAGAAACACAACCACAGCTAGAGTCAAACTCAAATGTGGCTTCTCACAACCTCACGTTTAATCCAGCAGTTTCTGTAGGGGAATTGGTTCATTTACGTGTCATAGCATAACCAGTTAACTGGAATGCAAGTAGCTATATACGGCATCTCCACATGAGTTGTTGTATGAACCCATTGCCATGAGGCAATGACTGAGAGTGCATGCAGGTCTTCACCTGTCATCTGGAGGCCCCAATTCATAATGACTTTCATCATGAACCATCTGATGCAAGTTGGACACCTTGTGATGCGTTTTGAGTGAGGAGATACTAAGCTACTTTGCCTATCAATTAGTAATCACCTGTGAAGAGAAGAATCGTGTAGCATCGGGCCCACACAGTTCATTTTCACTTCCCCTCGTGAACATACCAATATAATCGTTCTCCTAGCACAGACGCTATTTGGCAATACTAAAAGCGGAAGGCCGATGTGGGCAGAGGAGTATGTAGAGACATACTGGAAATGACCCCGCGGGGGCAGTCTAACACGAACTTATAGCGGGATGGGGGATCAAAGTGTTTACCGTGGCATAGCTGGTTCTCTATTATGCGCAGGTATTACTTTCTTTGCCTTTTGGCAGCCCCTTCGCTCTCGAGCGTTTCCACGGGTGAGCGCACGTGTATAATGTGTTCGCAGATCACTGGCTGCAGCTATAAGGCCCCGGTATTCCCGGAATACCAGAACTACGTAGGACGTATTATATAGCCTAGATTCCGGGGTCGCCGACTATAAAAGAGCGCGACCTCTACCGATGCTCATATATACAGCTATCGCTCTAGACCCCCTCGACCCACAACCACACAGTCTAGCTATACTTCGCAATCAAGATGATCGCAGCGGCAGTTTTCGTCCTTTTCTGCGCCTTTTCCCAGATGTCTCTCACCACTTCGATGCCCACACGAAGGCAGGCGACATTCAGTTACATATTTTCCAGGCAAACGTTAAAATTCGTGCGCTTTCTGGAAGACGGAACATTACTCGCAAATGGACAACCCGGTAAGTGAAACGCCCGAGATAATGTGTGGATTTGATCCCTATATAGTGCGTAGTCAGTGTAGTAACTCCAAACGGAGTTCTTTGTGATTTTATTTTATTTTCTCATACTTGCAGGTCACCCTGAGACCCAGATCAAAGTCCAATACCTTGCCAATGGCCAAGTGAGAATCCAGTACATGATGAACACTAAAGATTGCTACCTTGTGTTTGAGAACGGACAGTTTCGCGGTTCAACCCCAGTAGCGGGAAATGAAATCTTCGAGTTGGTCCAACATGACAGTTTCCAAAGTCTGCGACTTGTCAACTACATGGTCGAAGAAGAAGCGAGTTCAGGTTCAGGTGCAGAGGAGACCGAGGAACCAGCAAGCGAAGAACCAACTGGCACCACTGAGGCAGTTGAAGAACCAACTAGTACCACTGAGGCAGTTGAAGAACCAACTGGTACCACTGAGGCAACCGAGGAGCTAACTGGTACAACAAAACCAAGCCAAACACCGACAGCTACAGTATGTTACCTTGGATTTCCAGATGGGGAGAGTGCACCAAGGTGTTACGACTCGTACACTGATGCGGCAACAAAATTTGATATCGTGAACTTTTAAAAAAATTTTATTATTTATTCACCAGTCTATCACTTGCTATGTTTATTATATCAATTGAGATTTATTCACAGAGTTTATATTATATCATTCATACATGAAAATTATTTTCCTGGGCAAAACTGATAATCTTCTAATCATGCATGATAGCGAAATGCTTGCCAACTATCTATGAAGCAGTAATGCAGCGACTGCATAATGTTTTAGTTGGTGCCATAGAGTGGTTAGGGAATAACTGACCCATAACTGTCATCGGAGCATATTATTTACAGGATTACATAATGTCTGGCAACGTGGCATCTAAGGAGGCAAATAATTTCCTCCAGCCAAAGTAACCACAGAATTGTCAGTGCTGAAAGTCTGACATCAGACTTCTTTGAGTTAGCTTCAGACATCCTCAGTGTATGCACCTAGTTCCTGCTTCCTGTGAGCGAACGACGGGAAATAGCGCATGCGCGTAGATCTCATGCTGCGCGCGCGCGGGGGCGACTTTGCGCGCCAAAATCAAACTCGCCAATACTGTTCGCGTGTTAGAATCTCTACGCGCGCACGATCAATTTTTCTTAGCCATTTATGGACCTAACATCCAGGATATGTTTTACCAGTGCAGGTCTTCCATACCTACAGCTTACTCATGCCTATAGTATAACAGAATCCACTCTAGCTATAATAAATATCGGGTTTCATGGAACTGGAAATGAAGTCGAGGGTTAGGAAGTTTGATGCACGAAAAAGTCCCACCACTTACCCAATCTAAAGAACTTTGTGTATCAAAAATGTTTATCGCATTGGAATGGCAATCTTCTTTAATTATTGTCCACTGGTGGAAGTGACTGCACAACTTCCTGTGGGCCAGTGTCTCAACTGTGTCTAGTGGAGGGCAACATCCTCCTTGAGCAGGATAGATCTTGATGCTCCTTATTCAGGTGAGAATGATGATAGTGACCCAGGATGCATGAACTCTTAGAACATTAATACATACCGTTAACTTCCAGGCAGCAACCATGAGGCACCTATTTACCGACAGTCGCTATATTATATTTCTTATATGTTATATATATACACTAGATAATTGTCTCCAACCTCATTTTCATTTGCGAATTTTTTCGAAATCCATGAGCTATTATCATGGTTGAATTTTTACTTAGTGTTTCTTCAGCCTCTTTCCACCTGCCCCATTATTTTGTTTCTCTTCTCAGACATACCCATTTTAGGAATAATTCACCTTTACTACATTTGTTTTGTTGTTATTTGTGGGGTTTCCAGGCCAACAAACTTCCTGTATACCAAACTGTTTGATTACACATAATAATGTCGCTGTTGTCGAACAAACATCCCTGTTTTACGGCCATTTATGCACATAATACCTTCACTTTACCATCACATGTGACTGTGGTGTATATATAAAGCACCATGCTCTATCACTAATACGTGGAAGAGACATTGCTAATACAGTGAACACAAAACAAACACTTAAAGAATTCCCTGGGGTAGGTTAAAGATTTTGATCGCAACACAACTTTGAGAGAAAACGAGGGCAATTTTCCTCAAAGCATCGAAGAAAGTTGCCGAAATCAGTGAACTGTGGGAGTAGACAATCACGCGACTCGATACTAATTGACAGACAGGTAACAACCGCTTTCATATTGCCATGTATGTGGATATGTAGGACCACCCAATATAATAATTAATAGATAATGTATGTGCGTGCATTATATGGAAGATAAACACTTGTTATGCCAAACTGTGTCTCTAATTTGGCCAATTAGGGGAGATTACCCTTGTAATAAGCTCATGGAGCTACCGGTCACCTGCTTCTAGTCCAGCCAAGTGAAGCCAGGGAACGCACACCAAACGTCTCTTTTCCCATCTCGCTCTCATCCGTACTGCCGGAGGTAACGTTATACTGAACATGTTCGGCCAAGGGATGGGCGTTGCTCATGCACTGCCTTTTATGTTTTCTATTTGTACTTTGGTATTAGGGCACGGTACATTGTATGAATGCGGCACTGCGGGGTAGTTTATTCTCAACAATGGAGATAGACACGTAGGATATGCGTCGCACTGCCTGAGATGGCGCAGACACCACTTGTTAATCTTCCAGTGCCAGTATAATTATACATACATGCATGCAATTTGCACCAATAGCACGATACTGTTGCATTTTCCTCTCCGTGAAGATATTCGCCAGTCAACAAATCCATTTACATACGTCTTTCGTGATAACATAGATCAGATTTATATATAATAATGCTGGTGAACTGGATATGATATGATTATAAGTGACGGAGAAAGGTGCTTATGCTGGTAAAAAACCAGTGAAAATAAATATAAAAAGCTGTGATAATGCAGAGTGGCATATAGTCTTGTATATGATTTGTTTTGAAAAGCTGAACCCTAAACATAATTTTTTACTTTTACTCTTCTTTTGGCCCTCATTCGTGAGGTATCATGTGCATTCTGACGTGGACACTACTCGTGTCGCTGTAGCACTGCGCGCGCCCGTACGTGCGGCCTAGTTCGTCTGAGAACCCCAGGTAGCACTCTCGTGGCGGCTCCGTCGACGCCGCGTCCTCCGAGTGGGGCACTGAGAAGTCCGCCGTCGTCTTCTCCGATGCTGGACTGAGTCCCGAGCCCTCAAAGGATCTCGAGATTCTGTCGTAGTTGACGAATCTGAGCGCTGTGGAACCGTCGGGTAGGTGTACTTCTTCTATAACTTCGTTCTCGCCGTCCGGCACTTGGGCGCGGATTTTGTCCTCCGGCGTCACGACCAGAAACCAACTGTTGCCCGCGTACTTGACGGAGGCTATCTGCACGTGGTTCGGTTTGCGGTAACCTGCCGACGAAGAGAGGAGTTGCGTCTTTATCTGCGGTTTGGGGAGAATAAAGTATACATAGCTAGCACACGTGGCTCAAAAACCGCAAGAATATTACTACACAGTTTTCATTTACCGGGATTTTCAGTGTTGATGTCGCCGTTCGCATGCACCCGTCCGCTCTTGGTAATCGCCAAGTAGTGCCCCGTCACCCTGCTGAGCAGTCGATGCTGTAGCGTCATCTGTACCGGTCGTCCGTAGCTGGATGTAGCGGCGCAGAGCGCCAGTAGAAGTTGCAAAACTAAGTGGGAAATGCTCATTGTATTACGGGATTCGTGATCTAGTTGTTCTTGCTGCTGCGAATATTCACTAACGGAAAGCCTCAAATCGAACACTGAGCTTCCATGCAGCCTTTATCAATGTTCAATCGTTGCTCTTTAGGGTCATCGGGTATTTTTAGACCTCCAATAGTACGAACGCGGAAGTGATATCACAGCACATGATCATTAGCAGATTCCCTATCTGTGTGCGCGTGGGAAGCCTACGGAATGCAACCGATTATTGCCCAACATTTCCATATGCGGAAACTCTACGGAGGCGTGTCTCCGTAAGTCACCAGCTATAAAAGACGATTCACCCCAGTCTACTCATCAACCAATTCACAGGCAAAAAGTATAGCTAATCATTCACAGCTTATAAAATCCAACAAGAATGTATACTCATCTAGTTTCTGGTCTCATTCTACTATCGCTGGTAGTCTTCGAAGCCAGCTCAGCGCCCGTCCAGCCAAAGTTCAAGATTCTCAGTCTACACAGCGCCAAGTTTGTGTCTTCCACACAGAACGGCGACGTCCACGCAAAGGCCGGAGACACGAACGACCCGTCTACCGATTTCTACCAGCACACTCGAGAGTTCCCGAAAGTCAGCTACGAGAGCGTACTGAGTCCTGGGAAGTTCCTGATCCTGGACGAGGAAACGGCTCAGCTTCGCGTGGAGGAGCCGCGGGACGGCAACGAAGTATTCATGCAGGTCCAGCACCCCCTCAACTACGGGCTGTTTGCGCTCAAGTCGTACGGAAGCCGCGCCGACTGCTACGTCGCGTTCGACCTTCACGGCGCAGTCTCCACCGACCCTCACATCTGTAACGAAGACGAACTACACAGCGGTCACGGTCTAGCCACGTCAGTCCATATACTTGCTATGTAAAATGATAGCAGATTTGTACGTAACGATCAACCACCATTATCACTTCAGAGAGTTTTATCAGTATATCATCGTCACCATTCTATGAGAGATTTCAACAGATTTATTTATATTTTTATCTTGCAACAAACATTATTCATTGTCAATATCACTATATTTATACAACCAGATGCTTCCGACAAAAAGTATTTGTTATTGTGTTCAGTCATAACAAAACAAACTTCAAAGCACAGCTGATTTCTATACCGTGCCGCCGGTGATCAGCCTATAACAACATTAGCTTAGCTGGTATAATATTGAAGCACGTGCACTGCTAGGTTTGGCAACCGCAAGGGCTGCCGCGCTTTTATCGAATTAGTAATCGGCAGATTCAGGGCTGGTCGAGCTACGACACTACCTCATTATATCGAAGAGAGAGAATCCAGAGAGGCGGGAGGCTATACAGAGACAATGGGGTCCCTCCGCTTCTTCTTCCTGGTAATGGCCGGATTCCTCGCATGCACGGAGCACGGCGCAGCGATGATGATGGACGATATCGTGATGGTGCCCCGGGTTCTTCAGTACCAGTTACTGAGTTCATTCTCTGGACGATTCGTCGGAGTTACGCCAGACGGGAGCATTCACGCCATGGGTGACATAAGAGGTAAAAGTACTGTAGCGTCATGCATATCGTTTTTTCAACTCTCGATTTTGTAGATCCCCGGACAAAATTTTTTCCTCGCTTTACAACTGAAGGAAAGTGGGCATTTGAGTCTGTCTGTGATAGAGGCAAATACATTGTGATGGAGAAAATAGTGACGGGAAATCGTACCGAAATAAAGTTTCGACTGGGAGTCCCAAGAAACAACAGCGAGCTTTTCGAGCATATTGCTCCATTCTCTGGGTTCTCTGCATACAAGTCTAGCGGAATTGAGCCAGAACACTGTTACATGGGCTTTGATTCGTTTGGAAACAGATACGGAGAGCTTTTGTGCCAAGTTGACACAAGTCACATGTCCACGATCATCATGCATATAGAGTCTGTCGATGTAACTAACTGCCAATACACACAGCTCCGGTCAAGCAAGATTGAACTTTGAGATTTTTTTCCAGCTCAGTAAACATTTTGGCTAGCTAGTCTACCTGTATTTCATTTCAGAAGTGATTTATTAGTAGCTACTTTCATAGTTTTGTAGAAGTGAAAGCACTTAAGTTTCAGAAGTGAAAACAATGCAAGTTGTTCGAAATGCAAGTTGCGACACGCACGTCATGCCAGCGAACTGCACACTGTGTCCCCTCAACATTAATTGTTGGTATGAGTTTGTTTGCACACATTTATGGTAGCAGAATTCTAATCATACATAGTTACCATACCGCCAGCTAACATATTGCAAAACTGTAACTCCTGCAATCAATGCTTGTTGCAAAAAGTAACTGAAAGGTGGCGGCAAATAGACTTGTGTACTATACTTTTTAGCACACATTAATTAATTAATAAGAGGTGGGGGGAAATTAAGACCTTCTCTAAGCTTTTCTTCCCCCAGAATAGTTCTTGCAACCTCTGATTTATGAGGTCTGACCACTTTTTTCGCTTTGGGAGGATTCCACTGTATGGCTAGGTAGTAATAAGAAAACTGCTGTTGTCTGAACTACACAAAGTGATCGACTCGTCTTCTGTGTGGGTGTTGCACTGACCCACAGCCTTCCTGTTGTCTACCGCTACCTTCCTCTCCTCTGGTTTCCTACAATAGTATTTATACTCCTTTGCTTTGTGTGCATCTGCTGAATCGTATCAACACTAATTCATTATTCCATAGCTCTGGCATAATCATATTATACTCAGGATAATAATGAAATGCGGATAATATACACAACAAAGTACTTGCAATGAATGATCTGAGTGCTTGTATATAATATATAAATAAACATTTTTGAGTGATAGTTGATGTCTGATTGGATGAGTTGACAATAAGCTGACAATCTTTTAGAGACAGATGAGTCTTATAATTATAAAATGCTCTAGTCACCTCTTTGTCAGTTATGAAGCCTGGAGAACAGCGCCTTAGCCTCTAACTCCTCGTGTGATAGACATGGGTTTTTGACTGGCATACCGTCCCCTTCGAACGCCAAGTAACACACTTTGCCGTCCGCGAGCATGACGCTGTAGCGGTACAAAACGGAGGACCCGTGGGGGATTCTCTCCTCCGTCCACATGTGGTGACGGATCATTCCCGCCTCGTCCTCGCCGTTGATGTCGTCCAGAACGAGAAATACTACGGGAAACGCCTCGACTACCTCTACGGTGAGCGTCGTCTCGTTCGCCGAATCGATGTCGTGGACGTCCGTCTCGTTCAACGTCGTGTTCAACGTCGCGTTGTTGTCTGCTCGCGGCATTTCGACCGGTACGAGCTGCACAAAGTGGAGGTAGCTACCGTTTTGGTCGACGCTGGTCAGGGAGAGATTGTGGCGAAACATAGCGTCGGTTCTCGAGCTGCCTTCTCGAAGAAAGAACATTCCTATATTTGCGCCTTGAGCAACGGTAGCTGTAACATTTCCATCTGGATACAGGTGTAGTGGGAAACCAGTATTTTGTGAGAAGAGGAAGTCGGGAACCTGCCGTTTTCCAATCTTCCGTCGTCCATCCTGCAGTCTTGTGATCGGTAGTGCGACTGAGCATGCTACGAGAAGAGCCAGTGCGAGGCATACCATCTCTCTCGTCTGGGAATACATTGCTTTGCGATATCCGTATAAGTCGATTCTCTCGTTTAGTGAGCTGTTTCGCTTCAGTGAAATCACTTGGAGTGTAGCACGAACCCGAGTCGGTATTTATACGGTGATAAATGCTGCGCGAGCCTCCTCCGCGTCTGCTTGCGCGTGCGACTTCCAGAGAAATTTACCACGCACGGCGTCAGCGTGGTTCCGGACGCAGGGGACATCGCAGTCGGGCACGTTTGAGATAATTTTTGTAAATTAGGTCCTAGATACTCCCAAATCTTAGGTGCGACCACTTTCAAGTTGAAAAATCCCTCTAATAATTATTATTCGGTTTATGCAGTCATCATGCATCTTCGCAGTAATGCGCATGCGCAAACATGCCCGCGCGTTGTTTTGGAAACAGTAAGCAATGGCGGACGCGATCTTCTCCAAAGGCGAGCAATGCCAGCAAGACTGGTCCTCGGCGAACGCCGACTACAACAGCGCGGACACGCACCTGGAGATCATGGGCAAGCCTGTCATGGAACGCTGGGAGACTCCCTTCATGCACAAGCTTGCGAGCATCGCAGCCTCGAAAGGGGGACGGGTTCTCGAAATAGGTTTCGGGCTCGCCATTGCTGCATCTAAAGTACAGGAGTTCCCCGCCGTCCAGGAGCACGTAATTGTGGAATGCAATGACGGAGTCTTCGCCAGACTGGAGGAGTGGGCCAGGAACGCAAAACGAAAGGTGGTCCCGCTCAAAGGAATGTGGCAAGAGGTCATTCCGGGGCTACCCGACGGGACCTTTGACGGGATTCTCTACGATACGTATCCACTCTCGGAAGACGCGTGGCATACGCACCAGTTCGAGTTTATACGCAGCCATGCGAACCGGCTCCTCAAGCCGGGCGGTGTCCTCACCTACTGCAACCTGACTTCATGGGGCGAGTTCATGATGGGGCAATACACCGATATAGAAGTCATGTTTCGAGAAACGCAGATAAAGCATTTGGTTGAATCAGGTTTCAAAGAAAGCAACATTACTACCGAGGTCATGGATATTCAACCACCCGAGTCTTGCCGTTATTACAGCTTTGGAAAGATGATTGCACCCACTGTGGTCAAAGGGGAGTAGCTAATAGGACAATTTGGCTCCCACCCCATCAGACAATAAGGATAGATTAACTGATACTGTTATATATAAGGGAAGGTCTCGCCAAGCATCATGTCTTCTTATACATAACTTTTATTTTGAGAAGCATACCGTTTAATCAACACCATACACAAAAGGTAGATGCAAGCAAATAAACAATTACACAGCAAGGAATAAAAATGAACACGTGTAACTACGCAGCAAGCGAAGTTTGCATAGTTCAGAGCACTTTGGGTACGGATAGCTCCATGGACGTGTAAAACAGCAAGTATGCTGCAGAGCTCTGTTGGGGAACAATAAAAGTTGCATCACTTGCTCTCATGCAGTGTTGTGGAGTAATTAGCCACATATTTTCATTTGGAGCACTAACCTTTACTTGTCTCTGGGGCACAGCTGTTATCTCGTGATCGTCAAAGTTGTAAAATTGTTTGGTTGATGGATTAAAACAGGCTGCTGTATCTATAATGGCAAAATCATTTCGTTATTCCACACCGCAAAAACTATTTGCCTCCTCTAGTAAAATTTGTGTTTCAAAAAAGTATCTGACATTAAACAGTATTAAGCGATGCTTGAAAAAAACTTACAGTGTCCCCCTGTAAGCGATCCAAAGTGATTCTGGGAAGGAAATATTTGACAATTAAACATGGTTATGGCTACATGTAATATAGGGCCTCAATACCCATTCTCTCCAACCATTTCCTTCCTGTGGTGGTGACCTGGATACTCCACAGACTGTCCACCTATCACACTTCCCGGCCTCCTCAACCTCCTTTTGTCAAGGCCCGATGCCCCTCGATGCCCCTCAACGCCCATGTGAATATTCAACAACCTTATGAATATCATGCCAAGGTATATACTCATTGGTGACAGCTACATACGTAACCACAAGGCAGCCTCAATTCCCAAGTTCCCAAGTTCCCACTTGCGTGGGCAAGGATGGTATGTCTTAGCAAAATCCGGTTTACTCAAGTACAATCGGAAGTGTAAGCTGATCTACGCAAGGGAATTAATGAGTATTTATACGTTTACCTTGATGACGAAAAAGATCACTAATTAGGTTAAGAAATAACGTGCATTACAATGTGTGGTAGGTGAAGGGACTCTATTACAGGTATTAGATTGACACCCTTGGCTCATTCCAGACAGGGTGTGAGGGATCTAAGATCCAGATGAAATTCTACTTAGACAAAACATGCGGAAAGTAATTGGTTATGTCTCGTATTAACAGTGGTGGCAACCCTGCAAGCTCAGAATCCAGGCACTTGTGCATGCATTCTAGGCACTTTGCGTGCTTGATTCAGTGGTACACACCAACCCTCCGTTCCATCGGATCGACGCTGAAATTCAAAGCATGCACAACGCCCTTACTTTGCAGTATGCACGTTATATGATAGAGTATCGTGATAGAGTATTATGCGTGCATAGTGTGTTTCAAATGTGCTTACCGAGACTCCGAAGAGCCGGTATTCTTGAGGGCCGTCAGTCCCTCCAACCACATCAGCAGACATGTTGAGACCACTAGAGAGAGGTGTGGGACAGTACAGTGGGGGGAAACCAAATGGGAATCTCTAGTATCTGCGGCATTCTCTACTACGCCTGCCTGAGCGAGTCTCTCATTATGCTGACTAATCAGTCTGCCTGTCTATAGAATTACGTCTGGCGAAAAACACAGCAACTTCCATTAGTATGTCTGCAAACTTGATCAGCCACGAAATGTAAATAGAACGCTGCGCAGATCGCTGGTCTTGGCCTTGGTCGTGAATGTGTGGGTGGCGTGGACTACGCCAACTACGTAGGTAGTACACAGAGGCTGGTTGCTCTCTCATGCATGGGGTATCAGGTTACTCAGCTGAACCTTTGCGTTTGTACAGTTGACCATACGTCATTCCATGTGTCCAGAGACACTTACTACGATAAAGCCAGTGTCTGGTAGGCTCCAAATGCCAAGTCAAATACCTCAGATTGGTTGACGCCATTTGTACTACAAAGCATTCCTCGATTCTTATTAAGGTTTCTTAGCCTACTCTGCAAGTAGCCGGCACACAGGGCACACAGGTTCTGAGGATCTTTCGGTACAAGGGGATCGAGGGAGATACAAAAGGTGCTGTAGCATGCAGAGCCGGTGCTAGCGTCAGGTTATTCAATTGACAGATCTCTTCTGAAGGAAAGAGGACTACCCACATCCCCTTCTTTAGAAGTTTGCTATTCAAACAGAGGAAGAGGTGTACGTATATACTCAGACAGACAGGAACTGTGTCTGTGAGCTTTTTGTAGCCCGACCAAACCAGTGAGATACATAGAGGTGCTGCTCGTACCCCACACGCTATGCATCGTGATGTGACCTATAGCTACAAACGCAGCACATACCTAAACAACAGGGTGGGGCCACACCCATACTTACAACGTGGGTACGTACGTACGTAATATGCCAGTGTTTACTTTAGGTGGCTATTCATGCACACACACACACACCATATCACAAACGGAAAACACCTGCTTTTCCACTATTGCCCAACATCCCATGCCTTACAACCCAGGCTTTAGGACAACAGGTAGAGAGACAGGTGGCCCCCCAAAGCACCACACTCATCATGTGCAAACATGCAGTCACATCAACAGTTACGTATAACACAATGAATGATGCAACACATACAACGTGGCAAGCTTCAGTGGATGCATGCCGCAGCCGCACCCACGTCTTGTGTTTAAGCTGGGACTGCATTGTCAGTGCTGCTCGGTGCTAGCCTAGGCAGCAGAGGCTCACGCTGTAAAAGGCGAGGTCTTGAATTCAGCCCATTCCGACTCAATTGAAAAACATTCTTGCAGTCTCGTAGGTGGGTCTGTTTGCACACACATGTGATGCAGTAAAGCATGCAGTTGAAACACACACATACGTATATAGATCCCTGTGCAGCAGTTGAGTGGGTTGATCAATACCTCTGCATTTGCTACTGCATACTACTTCTTGAAGCACATATCAAGAAGATAAGCGTATAGTACCTGTTTTTAAACGAAGTAGCCTTTCAGTTAGTGGAGAAGCTCCTAAGTCTTATTCCTCTAACATGTTATACTCCATGCATATGTAAAGCAAACTGTGAGGGCCAATAGCCAATTCCCCCTCCTGAAGCCTGGCACTCTAAAGACATACGTAATATCCCGCAAACACATCCATACAAGCCCCTTTGAAGCAAGTGGAGCTACAGGAACCAACATATAAGGAAAAACAGCGGGTATCTTTTGGTTTCAAAGTCAAAGTGAAAGGTTCCGACTGGGACTACTAAGAAAGCAACTACCCACACACCTACACACACACAGACTATCCAGCTACCAGTCTAAACACTCTGTTACTGCCAAATGTGGCCTACGTACATCACCGTACTGTGAGGACATAGAGTAATTGAGAAACTCTAAGCCATGGGCGAACCGATTTTCTTTCCCAAAAGACGGCACACCAAAAGTGTGTTTAAAAAGCACATATTTATACAATTCTGGGTATTTTTCTTGGTGTGGATGCACTGCAGTCTTGCCAACCACCCAAAATGTGCTCCACTTTGACAGGCATTCTGCCGGAGAATTGCACACACACAGAGATTGCACAACCTTGGAGCTGACAGGCTGAATTCTTGCACAACAGCAGAGAATGCTACAAAAGCCTGGCCAAATCTTGAATTCCAAAAATGATTAGTTCTGTTTGGCTCAAAACAAGGGAAAGACAAGTCTTATGTCTCTGTTCACAGAAAGCGTAATGTTAAAAGGCACCATAGTACCTTTGCTTCGTAAGATGCTGTATAGATCTCACAATACAGAGTTCCTATCCTTATTCTCTATGCACTGTTACAGGATGCAACATCACAGGCTGGTGTAAGACACAACCCCTCAGTTGGCATGCAAGAACCACGTCTAAACAAGCGTGCGTGGAAGGAATTGCAATATTTTGCAGCTGACCTGTTTAAAACGACCAAATACTGAAATGCGACAGTAATTCTGACGAAACGTCAAAAGGCTATGAAGTAAGGTGCAGACAGTGACGTAAAGAAGGAACGGTACAGGTAAGTTCCCATGCAAAAACTATGTCCATGCAAATGTCAGCCGGGAAGCTAACTCGTGTTACGGCAGCCGGTATGGCTGATATTCATAGCTTTCTTAGTCACCGAGCTACTAAAGTTTACTCAAGAGTCTCACCACCGATATAATATTAAAGCGCTACCGAGTTCAACGGTCTACAGATGATGTCTCCCATACGGTAAGTTTATCTTGCTGATTGCATTATGTGTACGTACGTACGTGGGTGTACCAGGGATGTTGCCAAGGGGGAGATGTTGCCAAGGGGGAGTATGCTGCACCCTGAAGCAACGGAAGCTAGTACGTGAGGCTAGAGAGCTGCCATAACTGTGTAGCTACTGTCACTGTCGCTAGGGCTCCAAAGAATGGAAAGTTAACAGAGAAGAATGTATATACATGAGTGGCGTGGTATTTTCGTCTGATATTTGCAAGCACGTGTGATTAAAAAGAACACTTGCCGTAAGTGATGCCGCATGCATTATGGTGCAATAAGTAAATGTCCTATGCACACACATAGACATCATGGTTAAGTACATGGTGCATGGACACAATAGTGCATGCATGAATCACTGGAGTTAAAACACAAGAAAAGTGAATGTCGGCCTAAGATTACACAACAATCGACTGCACTTACGTGAACGGAAAATCGACAAAGTTTTGTTTTTTCTGCCTCCAGACTCCGTCATAAGAAAACCTAGATGAAAGAAGATGCCAGTGCATGCAAGCACACGGAGAAACAGCTAAGGTGTGTGCACCGAGCTAAAAAGGCTAAGAGCGTCTGTGACGATGTGGCAGTTAAACCTTTTCAGGTGGATGAGCAGAATTGCAGGTAGTTTCCAGATCTCGATTCTTTTGCTGGCATCACGGTGCTGTTTGCACGAAGAGCAGTACCTGATGATAGGATAGAGAGGGGGGGAATTGACACGGGACTCAAAAACAGCAAATGTGCGGGTTCACGATTGCCAGCAATAATCACTTTGATACGCAGCCGTTGAGAAACAGGTATATACAACTGTTTTATGGCATAAAATGTTAAAACAGAAAAATTTATATAGCCACCACATCAACGCTTTCCACAATATTTCAATGGTCTAACAAGACGGCATTCCTAGTATGGCACGGAGGAAGTGAATATAGAATACTACTTTGCCTAACAATATGAAGCGTTCTAAATAATGGTAGGGTGTCCCAAGGAATGGTGCAGCAAGGGACGAGAGAGGAAAATGAAGACGGAGGAGGGGGGATATCAGTGAATGGGTTGTATAGGAAACGCATCCTCAGTGAAGCTCAGTGACTACTGAAGGTTCATCCTGGCTGTTGGTAAACAGAATCTACCAGACGTAACAGAATCACAGAGCCTTCCCCTAGTGTTGTTGTACCTAGCCAACTCATCCAGCCATGGACACACTCCGTAAGTAAAACCATGTGACAGTACACGACCATAGACTCAGTCTCAGATATCAGACACTGTGACACACCTGCTTAAACCCCTTCCTGAGAGCAACCTTACAGACACACAGACAAGCCTGCCAACTCAGAAATGGGTGAGATTCCTTGCGTCCTTATCTAGCAGGAATAATCCACACACCCATGCATAGGCGGGTTATAGTGATGCCGTCTGGGCACATACAATACAGAGATAAGTGACCAGGTGAGACGATAGAGCTTTTCTCTGTAAACAGATGGTGTAGTTGTATACACGTGGGCACCAGAAGTGTTGTCAATAGCACTGGCAGATGGTGGCGCGCGGGGACGCAAACAACAAACAGGAAAATTGCACACTTTTTGAAAGGTGCAACTACAGCACGTCAAGGAGGATACGCTAGTATGTAGTATACGCTGAGTGACAGCTGAGATGGTAGGGCCTGGTACACAGTACACAGGAAGTACAGCACAGCAGACGGGAAGCTAGCTACCCCCACCTACACGTGAATGTCCCTAAGGCTCTTCTTGCTATACGTAGCTATATTAAATTCATAGTATAATATACTTGGTTCTTTAGGCTTCCAGGCTTTTCACTGTGCTAGAGTCAGAGCAAGAAACAATTCCACCATTATGTCTCTCCTATCTGCCTATGTACGTGGGACACCTATGTTCTTCGGCCCTGAAGGCTTTCTACGAGCTATACTGAAGCCAATACATCTATGTCATATCTCTAGCTATGCACGCACTTTAGGGCCTACAGGCTTTCTGTTTGCTAAGCATCCTCACATACTTCTATAACAAACACCCCTCAGGCTCTCCGCGCATGTATGTGCCAAATGTGGCCCTGCATTCTCCATGCTAATTAGAGGCAAATTCCTTCAGACTCAACGCTATACACTCATAAAGGATACCTTTCCCTCTGCACATCCGTAAGGCCAAGTTTGTGTGCTTCCCAAATGAAAGCTCTGCAGCTTCCTTTTTGTATTAACCCTTCGGACGCCATGGGTATTTTCTTGAAATTGATGTACTATAACGTATTAACGCCTAGTATTATAGCCATAGAGAAATTATTGTGGACTTATGGAAGCTCTGGGCATATGTATATATATGGCCGTGGCTGGCTAGTTATTGAAAATCCCCATCTTCTTTCCCCAAAGCAACCAGTGCTCTAAGCTTATGAAAACCATAGGCCGCCAGCATTCACTTTGATAACATTCCTCTCCAGCCATACAGAGTTAAATTCTGGGAAAAAGAGTAGGATCATCACACCAGCGAACTTTTGATTTCATCTTGGGTGTCTAGTCTCACAATTAGGAGGGAAAATCTTCCTCCATTTGTTTCCCAGTCACTGAAACCAGAGCTAATCTATAGTATGTATGCACGTCTCCAGCCAAACCACCCACATTTATGAGTATGTATGCTCATGCATGAGTATGCATAGGATATGTACGTAATAGGTCATAAAAATACGTAAGAGGGAGTAAATTCCTTCTTTTTAAGAAAGTACTGTATTTAATACCTTTCCAAGAAACGGTACGTACATGTCCTGCATATTTGAAAATTAGTTACTCTTAACGTAAATTGTGTAGGTACAAATCCTCCAAAAGGCTGTATTGGAACAGATCCAAGAATCGGTGTTACTTACTTACCTACGTAGTAGCCAACAGGGAGTAATCAAGGAGAGCTTCTCTTACTTAATCACTGCTTTTAGTGGTATAAGTAGCTGATGCCACTTAATTAGTGCTAAGGAATGTTCGTGCATACGTTTCCGCTCAAACTAGGCAAGTTCACAGGATATTAGCGCAGTTTACTCAATTATAAAAAATTCCTCAGACTTCGTCTGAATTGTTAACGAAAACCTTACCAGCTGAGCTACTGTCTTTGGGTAGCTAACTAAGAATACAAAAGTACACTCTGGGATTAACTGGGCTAAGTTACTCCACATATCTAGACAGATTCAGGGATAGACCAGAAGATGCAGTCTTCAAGCAACAGTGTGTGGAAATAATCAAGCTCAAAAATTCTTACAAAACGTCACCCTTTCCTTTTACTTATAATGAAAATCACGACTGCAAATTTTCTGACATGAAAGCCACTTAGCTTAGAAACACAACTTTATTTGATGACTTTGGGAATACTAATCGTTTCCCAAAGTGACTCATCTGCTCTATATTCTATTTTCTGGAATATAAGACCTCAGAGAGTTCGGGACAGGATGGACTGGGAGTATTTTCTGGAACTCAGTGAGAGGTAGGTTTACGTAATTTCTCCCATGACCCATTATGAAGTGGGCCAAGTCCGCATTGGGCAATTATCCTTTTATGTCAGTGTGACGGCGTAAACAACAACCCCAAGTCTCATGCACGCAGAAAACCAATATTTGCTCGGGGCACACCTACACCTACGTACAGAGTACGTATGGGACCGTACACTCTTTGCACACCTGCACATACAGCTAAATACCACTGCAATACAACTCCACAGCCACGCATTTGTGTGTGCGGTGAGTGTCACTCGGCACAAGCTATCAACGGTATGTGTCTGCAGGAGGTTCCACTACGCTATGTATACAGTTATGCATGACACGAAGAAATCGAAAGGTGCAGCCGGACTTTACAAATAGTTTGACGTTTCGGTCAGATCTCTGGCCGATGTGAACTATTTGGACAAAGACTGGAGGCAGGAAGCACTAGAACGCTCCCCCGCACTTTTCTCACACCTTTCTATCGCATGTTATGGCTTTGATGTGTGTGTGTGTGCACTGTTAGTTGAAGACTGTGCTGAATAAGTAATTTGGCCCAGCCAGTTGCACTGTCTGCCTAGCCTTGTTGTTAGAGCCCTCCTTAGAGCCTTGCTCTGTATGAGTGATTTAGCTTAGCCACCTAAGCTACTGAGGTAGCTCAGTTGGTAGCCTAGTTGGTAGCCTCACTAGCTCAGTTGGTAGCCTCACTAGCTCAGTTGGTAGAGCCCTCCCTAAAAACACAGGGTGAGTTATTCAGCCCAGCAAACTACCTCGGTAGCTCAGTTGGTAGAGCTTACTCTAGAACACACAGAGAACTTTGTCTTGAGTGATCTGAGCCCATAGTTTCTTCAGCCCTTCAGCCACAGTAGAATGCGCAGTCAGTCTCTTACTATCCAAACAGCACATGGTTGTGGTTTAGTGGTGCAGCATGCACATGCAGCACATTGTGCGCCGTGAAGCCCAAAAAACTCCCTTGCGGCCAGCAGAGAATGAAGTTTTTTCACCCCCTGGTTTCTGCACTATAGCATGGCATATATTAGTCTGCTCTTAACCTCAACATGTGTTTAGAGGACAACTTTCAGCAATCAAAGGTGGGTGTATGGCACAGAACAGACATTAGGAAGGGTATCAATGAGGAACATCAATGCAAGAAGAGACAAGACAATCGTGCTTAATACTTTGACTATAATTGGAGTATGGAACAGTAATGTACTCTATTTATTCCTATCAATTTTTTTATCTTGTCTCAATGTTGCTGTTCTTAACCAACCTCCCAATAAGGGTGTCAACAATTTTGCATTTTTTTTGCCACGCGGTTTGAAGAAAGGACAAACCAAGTATACTTA
>CASHTH010000108.1:0-22499 GCA_030341885.1 Geodia barretti
GTCTCGCCAGTTGGTACGTCATCGTCGTTGGCACCTTCGCCGGAGCTGCGGACGAATTCAGGGGAATCCTTGGTCAGCCTCTTGCCCGTGAGGTCTGGCCCGATGCCCGCGGCAGCAAGGTCAACGTATACGTCGGTCAGGTCCGAGTCGCCGTCGTTGGTTTCGGTTACGACTACCGTCTGCACCACCAACTGCACCACGGAGGAGCCGCCCTCGAGCAGGGAGACGCTGACATCAGTGCTGGGGGACAGGATTCTGACGACGGCGGTAGCAACGCCGGACGGCTCAGTTGTGTTGTCCCGGGCGGTGCCTATGGCAACTGCCTCGTATCCGGTCTCCTCAGTAAGAGTTGCAGTGGAGCATATTATGACTACCTGTTCGTTGGCAGCGAGGTCGCCAATTGCTGACAGCGGAATCGCTTCATTATTGGCGCCGGTGGTACATCCGCTCAGGTCAAGACCGTCGGCATTGTTTGGATCAGGGTCGACGACTGCCACATCGGTCAGTTCAGACGCCCCGGTGGTAACGGTAACCGTGATCGCCGCTGAATTTCCACTGCGAATGGTCTGGTCTTGTGGGCTCAACTCGACAGTCAGGCCTGGGGAAATGGCTTCGACCGTAGTGCTGGCCGTCGCGGTGAGCACAGTCGCGGTTCCAGGTATGGTGCCTTGAATGGTGGCCTCGATGGTGTTCAAGCCTTCGTTCATCTTGGCTGAGCAGGAGTATCCAGCCGTACCCAAATCCGCGGGCTTGGAGGCAGTAGCTGCTGCAACCGTTGCATATTCACGAGAACAGTCGTCGGCAGCGGCGGGTGCCCCTTCCGGACCGGTGACAGTTACGCTAACCGAGACACCCTCCAAGTCCGTGGCGGTAGGGGTGATACCTAATATGGTAAAGGTCCCCTCTCGGGCCTCGGGGTCGTCCGAGTATCGAACCGGGTCTCGCTGGGCCGCTATGGTGATGCCAACTTCCACAGTGCCAAAGATGACAGTAGTGGTGTCGTCGTTGGTTACCACAAGTGAGGCGGCTTCACCGGCGGTGGATTGAGCCGTGCCGGAGGCGGTTACCTCGGCCCTCAGCACGAATGTGGCTTCAGTCGTGCTGCCGCACTGGTAGACAGTGGTGGAGGCACCGACGGCCAAGGCGCCAAATGCGTCGGCGGCCCTTTCGCAATCCGCGATCTGCACCTCGCCGGCCTCAGCGTCCTCCAAGGATGCTACTGAGATGTTTGACAACTCGAAGCCGCCGGTGTTGGTGATGACCACATCGAAGTAGGCAGTCTGGCCCTGGAGCACGGACTGCGTATCAGGGTTGTTCAGGTCCTCGACGCTCGGCGAAATGTCGATCTCCACCGAGGGGGCCCCTATGCGAACTATGCTGGTGGCGGTGGCGTCCACTTCGTTGGGAAGCTGGTTGCCATCCGAGTCCGAAGAGCGACCGCCGCTGTAGACCGCACGCACCGTCAGTTCAACGCTTCCTTGGTCATCTGCGTTGCCCTGGATGCCGTCATTCTGGTTAACAGTGTATTGGAGTCGATCGCTGTTGTATGAATCTCCGAGGGTTATGATGCTGTCCGTGACATTCCCGGCCCCATCGGTATTGGAGACGGGTATTTCAACTGTACCATCCGGATAGTCGTCGGTGGCACCTGGCAGGGTTACCGTCAGGGTTCCGCCACCGAAATCACAAAGGCTCTCCTCTTTGAAGAGCTTGACTGAGTAGTAAACATCGTCCCCATGGTTCACCACGGCAACGGTCTGGCCAGACGCATTGGTAGTGGCGATGCTGATGCCGACGCCCGGGTCGCAGCTTTCAGTCTCTTGACCGGAGGCAAAAGGGCTGCTGACCGTCAGTATCCCAACGCCCGCGCCGACCACGGCAAGCAGAACCAACAGTGAGATAACGTTGCGTTGAATCAAGCTCATCTACAAGGCTCCCAAAAAGATGTTGTCATCTCAGGGCCGGTGCGCTCATAACCGGCCAGGACACACAACTCAGAGTCCGCGAGTCCAAAACCCTCATTTGGGCAGTTGCAGCGCGGCGCCCGCAGTGCCCCAAATTACCCGGACTATCATACAGAACGTCGACATAGTAATTCAACCGGTTTGGTGGCTTGCTGGCTCGCCAATTCCGGCTGTGTTTCGTTGCCCGGAAATCGGGCCCGCAGTAGTCAATCACAGCGACTGTCTGCGGTCAAGTCCCGGGTGTCCCCGATTTGAAGTCAAGCGTAACGGCCGAAGGGGAGGGACCTCCGGCCGTTGAAGCCAATTTGACCATTTGGCGCCATCCGCAACATCCAGCTATTTGCCAGCAGACGGACTAACACAAACAATTTCGAGCTAACCCACCAGCTTGGTACTACCAACTCTGGAATGGCCAGATCGTGTGGTAAAACGCTACCTGATGGTCGAAATGGATCGTTTCCCTAAGCCAGGACCTTGGCCAGTTCCTCGGCCTCGGCCTTGCTCAAAATCCGGAAAACGGACAGGCTCGGGTCTTCTTTGGCCACACCCTTCGCAGCTGGGCGCCCATTCTTCATGGTCACCAACTCGATCTGGTCCATTTCCACCTTTTTGCGCAGTTTTGTGCAGTAAGCTGTCAGTACAGGCATAGGGGCCTCCGCCGCGTCGGTTTTCTTGGCTTGGGAATTTCGTGGAGGCATTGTCTCACCTCACAGATGATGTTGGGCAGCACAATTACATTAAGCTGCAATGTCTAAATATTGTAGGAAGTAGCTGCAAGCGTGTCAACATAAAGTAGGCACGAATTTTAGCCACCTCTGAATTTGTGTCTGGAGCAGGTTTACTTCTCTGGAAGGGTCAGTTTTTCGCTGTCCACTTTATAATTTTGAGCATTCGAGACTCGAAATCTTGGCCCCGTCTGCTTGACCAGGACGATTGCAAAGTTGCCGTCATTCCTGTCATTCCCAGCGGAGCGAAGAATCTCAACTATGCCGCCGAGACCCCGAGCGTAAGCGAAGAATGGCGTATTAGGGCTTTCCAATCGCCCTCCCGGTACAGCTACGCCCCCTTGCCAACCCCCCCGATACGTTGGTAGTATACCATGTACGTACATTAGTTCTATAACCATCAGAGCCAGGACCCGCCCTCGGCAGTCTGGCCGCCAATGAGAAAATGAGCGGAAATGAGCGGAAATGAGTGGAATAACCAAAATTTCCCCATCAAATCCACTCTCCCTTACGGAGAGGTTAGGCGTGAGGGCGTACGTTAGGGTGAGGGCGAAATCCTCGAAAGAACCATCCAACTCCCTCTCCCTTGAGGGAGAGGGTTGGGGTGAGGGTGAAATCCCGCCAGCACAACCATGTCCAGGCAATAGCCGCATACGTCGCATAGTTTAGGAGTCAAAGAATGTTCAGCGAAGGAATCTCCCTCGCCTCCATCCGCCGCAGATCGAAGCCCTCGAGCGCAAATGCGCCCGCCAGCTCGCCATATACCGCCTCAAACCCGCCGTCGACCAGATCACCGAGCTCTGGAACATCGCCGTAGCCAAAAACCAGCCCAAGCCCGACCCCCTGACATGCGTCCGCAAGGTGGTCGACGCCGGCTTCCGCCTGCCCACTTTCACCGCCCTCCACACATACATCAAGGACTGCCGAAAATACGGCAAGTTCCCCGACGCCAAGGAGATCGCCGACAAGCTATTCCCTCCCGGCAAGAAAGTCTCCCTGTACGCTGTCCCCCCCGCCGCCTGTTGATTCTCTCCCTCTCTCTCGAGGGGGAGGGCCAAAGAAATCCCTCTCTCAGCCGGAGAGGGTTGAGGTGAGGGCGTATCCATACCAGGCAAAGTTCCCTCACCCCCAAGAGAGAACCCCAAAACCCTGCGTCCACCCCGTAGGACGATTGCAAAGTGGCTGTCACCCCCTATCATTCTGTGCGGAGCGAGGAATCTCACTATGCCGCCGAGACCCTTCGCTAACGCTCAGCGAGGCATGTTGGGACTTTGCAATCGTCTTGGTTTGGCTGGCGGTGCTCCCCTCCGCCGGTGATAACGCGTGATAAAATACAGCACAACTTTGAGAATGGCTTTCAAGCCACCGGGAACAATGGGACAGATTTTCATAGTCAGGCATGGTGAAACCGTCTGGAACCGTGAGGGCCGTATACAGGGCCACACGGATGTGGCTCTTTCCGGGAAGGGCTTGGAGCAGGCCTCCAGACTCGCAAGGCGTTTGGATACAGTTCGTTTTGATGCCGCATACGCCAGTGATCTCTGCCGGGCCTCGCAAACGGCGGTCACTATTCTCGATGGCCGGGATGTTCCCCTGCACCCCACGGCGCAACTGCGGGAATACCATAAGGGCGTATTCGAAGGACTGACCGATTCAGAACTCCGGGCCCGCTTTCCTTCGGAATACCCCACGTACATTGCCAAGGATCTGGACTATGCACCAGATGGAGGCGAATCAACCCGGGAAGTAAGCGAGCGCATGACCTGCGTCATCAACGAAATAAAGGAAAGGCACCTTGGCGACACGGTGCTGGTGGTGGGCCACGGCGGTTCCCTCCGCGCCGCTATGATGGCCTTGCTGGGCATGCCGCTGGACGCTAACTGGCGGTTCGTCTTCGGCAACTGCACGCTGACCATCGTCGACACCTATCACGACAACGCGGTGCTGCGTCTTTTCAACGACGGCTCTCACCTGTCCTGAATTGCCCCAAATCGGGGTGCCGAAACCTGGACCCCAATCGCATCTTAGGGAGAACGCCCCTTGAGCGACGGCCAAGTCAACAGTTTCAGCGAGCCGACCGACATCCTGGGTTCAGCCACGGCAAGGGCCCCCGGTGTCTGCGGGGTTTTGGCTCAGGGTGTACTGGGAGACATGCCTTTCTCGGTTACATGCCCCGTCGACTTCTACTCCCGCGTCAGGGTGGAATTGAGCGGGAATGGCCCTGGTGTTGCCGCTACCGAGGACTGTGAGAAGACTGTGGCGGCGGTACGCCGGACACTGGCCCACCTGCGTCGGGCCAAGGTGAGGGCCGAGGTTCGCGTGAGTAGCCCCATTCCGCGCAGCAAACGCCTGGGCAGCAGCACCGCCGACCTGTCGGCCGCCATCGCCGCCACACCATGGCGCTTGGGGAAGAACTCAGTCCCTATGACATCGCGCAGATAGCTCTGTCTATAGAACCTTCCGGAGGCGCGATGATGCCGGGCTTGGCGCTTTTCGATCACCGCGCCGGGATGGTGCGCGAGACACTTGGCGCACCTCGCCTATGGAAATCGTCGCCCTTGACTTCGGGGGTTCTCCCGGGTCGAGTCTCGATGACGCGACTCCACGGTGGAAGGCGGTCAACGACCAGACCGACAAGGCACTCGGACTTATTCGCCGGGGAATCGGGGAAAGGAGTCCGGCACTGGTGGGTCAAGGAGCTACGGTCGCTGCGGAGGCCGGCAGTCGCATCGAGTCCCGCCCCCGTCTCGAGGAACTGGTAGCCTTCGCCCGCGAGGTAGGCGCCGTCGGTGTCAACGGAGGCCAAGGGGCTGGCGTTTCCGGCGTGCTGCTGGATGCGACGCAACGTCGCGGAAAGTCTACTTACATCAGGGCCACCCAAGCCTTCCCAGACGCCGAGACCGTCTATCACTTCAGGGTGTTGGGCGGAGGCGTGCAGACCGTCAACTGACGATCGCGCCTTTTGAATTGGGCGCAGGTGGAGGAAGAGCCAACAACTCTCCATTCTTCACGGCCCGGTGTTTTATGCACCGCTCACGGGCGACAAGACGGGTTAACAGAAACTACAGGACGGCGAATCTATGGCGGAGTACAACCTGGCAGTAATTCCCGGAGACGGTGTGGGACCCGAGGTCATTGCCGAAGGTCGCAAGGTGCTGGAGGCGTTGGCCTCCTCAGGGGGGCCGTCCTTCCGGTTTACCGAGTTCCCATGGGGCAGCGACTTCTACCGTGAAACCGGACGCCTGATGCCGGAGGACGGACTGGAGCTGTTGTCGGGTTTCGACGCCATCCTGTTCGGCGCCGTCGGAGATCCGAACATCCCCGACCACATCACCCTCCACGGCCTGCTGCTTCCCATGCGCCGTGGCTTCGACCAAGGCATCTGCGTGCGCCCGGCCTATCTGTATCCCGGTGTGACCTCACCCCTGGCAGGAAAGAAGGCAGGCGACATCGACATGGTCATCTTCCGCGAGAATACAGAGGGCGAGTATGCCCCCGTTGGAGGTCGCCTCAACGTCGGAACGCCCCACGAAATAGTGATTCAGAGCAACGTCTTTACCCGCCGCGGTACAGAGCGAATCATCCGGGCCGCCTTCGAGCACTGCGTCCGCCGCAATAAGCGGATGAAGGTTACCTCCGTTACCAAGTCCAACGCCCAGTCCTTCGGCATGGTCTTCTGGGACGAAGTTTTCGACGAGGTCGCCGCCGAATTCCCCCAGGTCGAAACCGAATCGCTACTGGTGGATCGGGCCTGCATGGACTTCGTGCGCTGGCCCGAGGACTTCGACGTGGTGGTGGCCTCCAACCTGTTCGCCGACATCCTGTCAGACATAGCGGCCGTGGTGTCAGGCAGCATGGGTCTGGCTCCCAGCGCCAACATAATCCCGACAAAGTCCACCCGTCGCTGTTTGAGCCGGTGCACGGTGCGGCCTTCGACATCATGGGCCAGGGCATCGCCAACCCGTTGGCCACTGTCTCTGCGGTGGCCATGATGCTGGACCACTTCGGGGAGGCCGAAGGCGCCGGCCGGGTCCACGCCGCTGTAGCCCGCTGCCTCGAGGAACGCCGGGTAGTTACCGCAACGGCAGTCGCCGCGCTTGCGGCCACGCCGAGCACGTCGCAGATGGGCGACGAGGCGGCCCGGCTTGTAGCAACTGGATAGACCTCTCTGATAGTACCCAAGAGAAGCGAGATCCTGACAGCCAGAAAGGCCGGAACGCCTCCGGCCTTTCTGGCTGTCAGGACATTGATGGAGAAAGGGTCTTAGTGTTTGCGTGAGGATGTTTCTACACGCACCACACCGACGATCGTCCATTCGCCGTCTCCATGCGGCCTGTGTCTATCTGCATCGCCAATTCCGGGCGACCGTGATCGCCGATCGTCCCCACGAACGCCACGCCCAGTTTTTCGAGCGTCCCCGCCGGAGTCCACGACCTTACGTCGATGAGATCAGGCTGCTGCCGCCCTGCGCACCGCAGGTGGCCACTGCACTCGTCGAAAATCCGCTGTTATTCCGCTGTTGTGCCGCCGCCACCAGCTGATGGCCTTGTCCAACGCTGTCTCCGACGTGGTCCTCAAAGTCCTTGAGGAATATTTCCTGCATCCAGCTGCTCACCCGACTCCGACTGTCAACACTGATGCTCCCTACCGATGCCGACCATGAAGTCAAAGCCGTCGGACATGGCCATGTTCGATGTGGGGCCGAACTCGCGCATCTGCGCTGTAACCCGGCCGGCCTCGCGGAATCGCTCCGCCGTACTGCCGGGGAAGCCGTTGCTTGCCAGGTGCTCGTTGTCCAGTTCCCCCTCGCGGACAATCTGGTGTCCTTGAAAATCGACGGGAAACTCATTCTTTTCAGGACTATGTCCCCTCCACAGGGGGTCCTGGGTGATGCGAATGATAGGTTGGCTCTCTAGTAATGCTTACGAGAGGTTGACATAGGCTCGGGCCCGGGTAAAGGTATGGTAGTGAAGGGTATGGGTGCGCGGTCCCCCACGTAGAAATGGACGCAGGGGAACGGGGCGCGAGGCCCAGGGAATTGGATCTCGCGCCAAGAATCTCGACCTTTGGGTAATAGCCTAGCCGCAGACCATGGGATAGATATGCAGGGAGCGGGTCGACTCCACCGGCAGCATGCCCTTTGTCCAAGTCTGGCCGTTGTCGCTGCTGCTGTAGACCTCGCCGGAATAGGACGCGCAGCTGATGCGGGATGGAACGGCGGAATCGATGGCAACCTGCATCATGCGGCCCGGCGGAACGTCGCCCAGGTCAAGGCGCTCCCAGTTCTCGCCGATGTCGCGGCTGCGGAACAGCGCGCCTTCCGGCACGGTGTCAGGAGGTGCGGCGCCGCCGCCCGCGCACGGATAGCAGGTAGATGTTTGTTTCAGTCGTCGGGCGCCCCACAGACAGATCGCGGCAGTAGGAACCGCCGACGAACATGTCCTGCACCTGCACATGCTCCCAGCGAGTGCCCTGGTTCCGGCCCCGGAACATGGCAATCTGAGTGGCGATCTGGACCGTGCGTGGTCGGCCGCGCTCACCTGCACCTGGTGGAGGTCCAGGGTATTGTTGCGGAGATACGGCCCGTCCATGAGTTGCGCCCAGGTCTCGCCCCCGTCCCGGCTGGCCAGCAGCCCGCCCACCTCGATGGCCGCGTACATGTTGTTGGGGTCAACCGGGTCGATGGCCATGCCGATGACCCGCTTGCCCAGCGGCGGCATGTAGGTGGTGATGTGGGGGTAGGTTACCCCGCTGGTGTCCATTTCCTGCCATGTATCACCGGCGTCTCTGGAGCGGGCGATGGAGCAGGGTTCGTAGCCCACGAAGATCGTGTTGGCGTCGGTCGGGTGGGCCGCCAGCGACCACACCTCGCGGTCCTGTGACGGGTCGGACAGCCTTACCCAGCTGTCGCCGCGGTCAGTGCTGCGGTATACCCCGTTCTGGGTTCCGGCATACACCACGGCAGGGTTGTCCGGCTTGAGCAACAGCGCCCGTACCTGAGGTTCTCCCGGCAGTCCGGCCGAAATGTCCTGCCAGTCGGCCTCTCCGTCGGCCTGCCGGAAAATTCCACTCTCGCCAATGAAGTCTCCCTCGCCGGCCATGCCAATGTAGGTATAAGTGAGATGATTGGTTGCAACCATAGATAGCTCCTGTCAGGGTCGATTGCTCCTAGGATTTTTCGTCCTAACACCATGGTTGTCAAGGGGTGATCCCCGCATGTCTGGTGTGTTGCTCCCTCGCCTCTTGAGGGAGGGCATCTAAACACCCCTGGGTGGACGGCGGACAGGGCGACTTTCTGGCCGCGAGGGAAGAGCTTGTCCGCGATTTCGTTGGCGTCGGGGAAGTCGCCGTATTTTCGGCAGTCCTTGTAGTATGTGGGCAGGGCGGTGAAGGTGGGCAGGCGGAAGCCGGCGTCAGCTATCTTGCGGACGCCGGTCAGGAGATCGGGCTTGGGCTGTTTTTTGGCGACAGCGATGTTCCAGAGCTCGGCGATTTGGTCGACGACGGGTCGGAGGCGTATACGGCAAGCTGGCTGGCGCATTTGCGTTCGAGGGCTTCCATCTGAGGGTGGAGGGAGGCTCCTTCGCTGAACACGCTGAAAATTTTCTCCTAAAGGAACGGTCAGTTGCCGGGCCAGGTTTGGCTGGTGGGTTTCGCCCTAACCTCCCGGGCCATCTCCCGAACCCCCTCCCGCCCTTCGACAGGCTCAGGAGTAGAGGGGATTTGATGGAGAAATTTTCTTATTCCGCTCATTTCCGTTCATGTCCGCCGATTCCTGGGCGGTGGGTTGGAATTGTGATGAGCCGTGGGAGCGCCTGGGGGAAAGAGTACGCGGGGCCTCTTTGGTGTTACCAGACATAGAAATTCACGGCGCCTCAGTGGCTGTTCTTGATTGGCCCTGCCGCCCTTGGGCGGGACTTATACAATAGTACTAATGTTCAAGTGATGTGGCAAGGGGATGGGGCCGGGGCCTTCTCATTCTCCCTTGAGGGAGAGGCCCTACGGCAAGCTCAGGAAGGGTGAGGGTGAATCCAGGTGCGACAAATGTTCCCTCACCAGCGAGGTCCCCCCACGGACGCCCTCACCCCAACCCTCTCCCAGGGAGAGAGGGGACTTAGGAGGAGAGAGTGAACAACTAAAAGACCATGGGGCCCAGTCTAGCCAATCCCGGCTTTCCGGCGCTGGCGTGATAAAATCAAGGGGGAGGTGTAATGCAATGCCGGAATCCGAGCAGGGCAGACACCTCATAGATGATGTTTGGGCACTCTACCAGCGTCGGGCGGCAAATGGCTGTCCGGACGCCCCGGAATTTTCGACTTCCCCGGTGGCGCGACACTCCGCTCTGCGCTAGTATTTGACCCATTCACCAAGCGGCCCAATTACCCTGGAGGATTGCTCTCCTATGAAAAACCAGGTGTACGCCACCATGGACGAAGCGGTGGCCGACATCCCCGACGGCTCCACCATTATGTGCCCGGGTTTCTCAGGCGTTGGTGCTCCCCGCAACCTCTTGGCTGCGGTAAACAGGCAGGGCGCGAAGGAGCTAACCTGCATCTTCTCCAACAGCATCGCCACTCCTCGACGAGCTTCGTTAATGTCGGCACCCTGGGGGTAGAGTGCAGGCAGGTCAAAAGATGGTTCTGCGTCCCTTCACCGCCCCATTCATCACCAAACCTCACATCACCTGCCCCCACGCCTCCCTCTATTGTCACCCCATTTGTGCGGATGTACAACGAGGGTCTGGTGGACGCGGAACTGGTGCCGCAAGGAACCCTGGCCGAGCGCATCCGCAAGGCATCCGTCCGGCATCGGCGGGTTCTTCACCCCCACGTCGGTGGGCACCGAGCTGGCCGAGGGCAAGGAACATCGCGAGATCAACGGCCGCACCTACGTGCCTGGAGTATCCGCTGCATGCCGACTATGCTCTGGTACGCGCCTGGAAGGCCGACAAGTTTGGCAACCTCCAGTTCCGGCTGTCCCAGCGAAACTTCAACCCGATTATGGCAATGGCCGCCAAGATGACCATCGTCGAGGTCGAAAACGATGTGGTTGAGATCGGGGAGATCGACCCGGACCACGTCCACGTCTCGGGCATCTACGTTGACCGCATAGTCAAGATTGGATCCCCGATGACGGCATCTCTTTTCCTGGGTCTTGTCCGTGGCCCAAGCCGGGGCTGTAGATTTCTGACTATCCCTTCTCCCGCCGGGAGATGGTTAGGTTGTGGGCGGACCCCAAGGCAGCGGAGCCTCCCGACGTATTATCGCGAAAATGACCGGACCGCCCGAAAGACCAAGCGGACCCTCCAGCAGATGTGCGACCATTGTCCATGGATTCAGGACGTTTGGATCGTGAACTGGGCGTGGCAAATGCCTACGCTTTCTCCAACGTAATGTTTCGACATTCGAGGAGATCATCAACCACTCGGAGAACGGCGTCGTTGGATTCGGGCCACTTGCCGCCGAGGGTGAAGAGGACCGCCACCTGGTCAATGCCGGTGGACAGCACGTAACACCCCAGCCGGGCATGGGCATCGTTCACCACGCCGACTCATTCATGATGATTCGTGGGGGCATGATCGACGTAACCGTGATGGGCGCATACGAGGTCGCAGAAAATGGCGACTTCGCCAACTGGCGCATCCCGAACCGCAAGGGGGGAGGCATTGGCGGCGCCATGGACCTCGCGGCCTGCGCCCAGCGCGTGTTCATCGCTATGGAGCACAACACCCGGGAGGGCGAACCGCGCCTGCTCAAGCGCTGCAAGCTCCCTATTACCGCCCCGGGCGTGGTGAAGATGCTGGTCACCGATCTAGGCCTGTTCGGCATTTCCACCGACGGATTCGAGTGCTGGAGAATGCCCCCGGCTGGAATCCCGAGGAAATCCAGGAGCTGACCGATGCGAAAATCAACATCTCCCCGAACCTCAAGGATTTCCGCCTATGGACTAGTAGCCAGGGCATCGGTGAACTGATGGTGTAATGGGGTACCATAAGGCCGGTGGCTAAGGGGAAAGTTTGGGACGTGTGGTGGGATGATTGGTTAAGATGTACAGGGTCGGGCTGGCGGGGAGGACAACAGGAGCTGATGGCCGCTGGTGTCCAAGGACGGCGGGCAGCCTATAGCCAGACCCATGCCCGCATCCTGCTGCTTTGTGACAACATTCAGGCTACGGCGGCATGAGGGACGAGGAGATTGCTCAGGCCCTGACGGTGGCACCGCCACGGGGGGTGGAGCGGGGTGCGCCGCCGTTGCGTAGGAGGGTCTGGGTGGCCTGCCCCTTGGCGCAAGGCAACAGCTCACCGGCTGCGGCGGAAGCTGGCCGGTGAGGGGGAGGCTCACTGATTGCCTGACCTGTTCCCATACCGCCGGAGGGCCGTTCGCCGGCTGGACCCTCTGCAACTGCTGGCTGATCAACTAACGGATGAATGCGAGATAGTGGACAGCATCAGCCCGAAACGTTGCGCCGACGCTGAAAACAACGAACTCATCCTGGTTGAAAGACTGCACTGGTGCACGTCCGCCGATGCAGTGCTGAGTTTGTCTGCGCCAGTGAGGATGATGCTCGGAGGTCTATCACACCGCCATTACCGGGACAACGAGGTCCTGGTGTGCTCTTGACGAGACCATGTAAACAGCAGGTCGAAGAGACCCGCTGGGCCGTCGCCCCGAGCGGCAGCTTCTTAATGCTATGAATACGAACTCAACGGTGGTGAGCACCTTTTCAACATGCTGTTCGCGCCCCCCCCCCAAGTTGGAGGGATGGCGGGGCGGTGGAGGTTACAGATCGCCGCACCCGGAGAGATTGGGCCGATGTGTTGCGTGAAGCTGGTGGACTAGGACTAGCGACAGGAGCGATAGTGGGCTGGTGAGGGACAAAACCTGAAACGCATCATCCGTCTCCAACTGTACGGAGGCCCCTTTGATCCGGCGGAGGCGCTGCGCATCGCGGAGCGGGCTGGATATACTTACAACACCCACACGGCATTTGGCTGAACATGCAAGATCGAGAATGCCGGCGTGTGGCCCGGCAATGCCTCGACGCAGCCGCATTCCCGACCGGATCTTCCCTGCGGAGGGAGGCAGTCAGCGTGTGCATAGGCCTCGCGCAAGACCGGACGGCATACGAGTGAACTGGCGCTCGTTCACTCACCACCGAGGATTCCCGAATCAGACTAAAGTCCCTATACCCATCATACCACCCTGACGGAACACTAGCCTCGACAACGGCGATTCATTTTAGAGAACGGAGCGGGCCGATGTTCCCTAGAAATACGCGGTGCCGCCGTTTACGTGGACGGTCTGGCCGGTGATGAAACCGCAATCGTCGGTGGCAAAGAACACGCAGGCGGCGGCGATGTCGTCGACGTGGCCCAAGCGGCCGAGAGGGATCTCCGAGGTGTCCACCATGTTCTGGCCGGGATACCAGGCGAGGTCGCGGCTGGTGTTGATGCGGCCCGGCGAGACGACGTTGACCCGGATGTTGCTGGGAGCGAACTCGGACGCCAGGCCCCGGGCGAGACCGACGACGCCCATCTTGGCCGCCGACACGTGGGAGCGCTGCGCCGAGCCGTTCCAGGCGCCGTCGCCGGTGAGGAACACGATGCGGCCGAAGCCGTTGGCCTGCATGGCCGGGATGGCGTTTCGGGCGCAGTAGAACGCTCCGTCCAGCACCACGCCGCGCACCCGCTCCCAGTCATCGATGGACAGCTCGGTAAAGGGCTTGTGAGGGCGGATGGCAGCGTTGCTGACCAGCACGTCCACCCTGCCGAACCGCTCGGATGCGGCGGCAAACATTGCCTCAACCTGCTCGCGGTCGGAGACGGTCGGAAGCACGTGCGCGGCCGACTCCGAGGGCGCGGGCCTCCTCGGCCACCGACTCGGCCTCCTCCTGGTTGGAGCGGGAGTTGACACGACGTGGGCGTCGCCGCCAGCTGAGGGCGAGGCCCTCCGGCTCGTTGTGCCCGGATCCGGTCACCAGGGCCGTCCTGCCTTCCAGTCGACTCATACAGCAATCACCTCTACGGGAATCAGTCCGTCTGCCTTTTCCAGAGACGGAATGGGCGAAAGGAATGACTCCCAACGTTTCTTGTGCTGTAGATTATACTGGCCCCTGCACCCATGCCAGACTACCGTGCATGGGCCAATCCTGATTGAGGAATTGAAATGCTGGTACGCATCTACACAGGCGACGACGGCCAGTCTCACTTCGAGGACATTGGAATGTCCAGCGAGGACGTGCTGCGGATAGCGACAAAGCCCGGGGAGGACCTGGTCTTCCGCCGCTCGGCCGAGAACAGCTTCAGCGACTGGCACCCCCCCACGCGCCGCCAGTTCCTGATCGTGCTGGAGGGACAGATGGAAGGTCATCTGCGGCGACGGTTCAACCCGCCAGTTCCAGCCAGGCGACGTGCTGCTGGCCGAGGACATGACCGGCCAGGGCCACCAGACCCGCGCCATTGAAGGCAGCTATCGCAGTGTGAGCATGGGGATCCCCGACTAGAGCTCCGGCCTTTGCCGCGCCTCGAGTAAAGACGTTGCCTTGAACGGAACAGATCGTCAATGAGAACCCTCCATTGGTAGCAGACGCGCCATCCTCCCCGGTCTCACCTTCCCGGTGGAGCCGGATATCAGGGCCTTGGCAGGAGCATCCTTCCGCTGGTATTGGGCCGGGTCGCTGGCCCAGGCCATGTCCCAGGGAATGCAGTTCCTGGTCCTGGGATGGCTGGTGCTGGAGGTCACCGACGACAAGACCCAGCTTGGGCTGACGGTGTCCCTATACGGCTTGCCCAACATCGCGTTCCTGATGGCTGGCGGCGTCATCGCCGACCGGATGGACCGCAAGCTGCTCCTGATGGTGACACAGGCGATGGTGGGAGCCTTGATTGGCGTGCTGGCCGTGCTCACCATCACGGAAAACGTGGCGCTGTGGCACATCTACCTATCGGCGGCGGCATTGCTGGGAGTTTTGCAGGCGTTGAATATGCCCGCAAGGCTGGCGATGCTTGCGGACCTGGTGGGTGAGGGCAGACTGCTGGACGCCGTAGCGCAGTTCAACGCGGCACAGCACGCGGGCAGGATTGTCGGCCCGCCCGTGGCCGGGGTGTATGATCGACCAGTGGGGCATCGGTCGTGGTGCTGGTGCTGAACGCTGCGTGCTACGGGGCCAGCGTTCTCCTGCTGGCCATGGTCCGCGGGACGTACAGCCGCCCTGAGACGGCCCGCCAGCCGCTGTTGCGCCATGTCGGGGAAGGGCTGCAGTCATCCGCGATACTCCGATGCTGATGACAGTCCTGGTGATGACCTGCTTCTTTGGCGGGTTCGGAATGGCGCACCTGCAGGTGATACCCGCCTTTGCCAAGGACCAACTCGGCAGCGGCGCGTCCGAGGTGGGACTGCTGCTGCTGGGTTCAGGCATAGGAGCCCTCATTGGCAGCATGACGCTGACGTTCATGCACCGGGCCTGGCTGTACCGCTGGCTGCTGTTCTGCCTCGTGACGTTTACCGTGCTGCTGACGCTGTTTGCCTGGAGCGGATCTCTCGATGATCTGACCCGGACATCCTGGGCCGGCTGGTTCTGGGTGACCTGGGTGTTTGCCCTGCTGGTGGGGGTGGTGGCCATCGGCTGGGTGTGGCCGCTGACAACCACAATTACGCAACTGTCGACTCCGGCGGAGCTGCGGGCGGACGGGTGATGGGAGTGATCCACCTCGTCCCGGGCTTCCACTTCCTGGGGGCATGGCCCCTGACCTTGGCCGCTGCAGGGGATCGGCTGGCCTCTGGCGATAACCGGCGCGGCGGGGGTCTGCCTGCTGATAACGCTGTCCTACGGCCTGGGGCGCAGGACGGGGCGCGAACTGGCTGCGCATCCGGCTGCCGCGTGATGGGCCGCCGGTCGCGCACTCGCAGCCCGATGCAGGTACACTGTCAGCGGATTTCCGGTGGGCCGCACAGGTTCGGATACGCCGGATGGCCTGCTTCCACACGATCGACGGAGACGCCCCTGGTGAGAGCCCCGGGTTGGTAGCGAGCGCATCCCCCACATCTGCGAGGCCATCCTATTGGACCAGGTCAAAGGGGCCGTGGCGCTTCGTCGGGTTCCGATGGTTCTGGCTGGGGTCCTTCTCCCAGTCGGTGGCACAGGGAATGCAGTTCCTGGTGCTCGGATGGCTGGTGCTGGAGCTGACCGGGTCCTCCATCCAGCAACTGGGCCTCGTCGTCTTTCTGTACGGCATCCCAACACCATACTGCTGCCCTTCGGCGGGGTCATAGCCGACCGGATTGACCGCAAGCTGCTGCTGATGGCCACGCAGTTGGGTGTTGGCGTGCTGATTGCCGTGGTGGCTGTGCTGACCTGGGCGGAGGCTGTCACCCTCTGGCACGTGTACCTCGCCGTGGCACTTCTGGGCGTGCTTCAGGCCCTGAACCAGCCGGCGCGGGTGACAATTCTGTCCGACCTGGTCGGGACAGTCCAACCTGCTGGATGCCGTGGCCCAGTTCAACGCCGCGGTCCACATCGGCCGGATAATCGGCCCTCCGCTGGCCGGGGTGCTCATCGACGGCCCACCGCTGATCTCGCAGTACGCGGACGTGTGGGGGTTGGGTGCGGGCTTGGCTGCTAACGCCGCCTTTTACGGGTTGAGCGTCCTGTGCATCCTGCCCATCGGCGGCTCATTCAAGGCGGTATCAGCGGCCCGCGAGCCATTGGTGCGGAACTTCGTCAACGGTTTCGCAGCCATCAAGAACACTCCGGTACTGCTGACGGTGATTGTGCTGGCCTGCTCCTTTGGCGGATTCGGGATGTCCCACCTGCAGGTGATTCCTGCCTTCGCCAAGGACCAACTGGGTTCCGATGCCACCCGCGCCGGATTGCTGCTGCTGGCCTCGGGCGTTGGGTCGCTGCTCGGCAACGTGTTCATTACCTTCATGAACCGGGCCTGGCTCTACCGCTGGCTGCTGGTGTGCCTCGTGACCATGGCCGTCTGCCTGATTGCGTTCGGCTGGTCGACATCGTTCTGGGTGGCGTGGGGCCTGTTCGTCGTGGTGGGCGTTGTAAGCCTAGGAACCGTGTGGCCGCTGGCGACAACGATTCTGCAGCTCTCGACGCCGGCGGAGCTTCGCGGGCGGGTGATGGGTGTCTTTCATTTCACCCCAGGTTTCCACTACATAGGCGCACTGCCCCTGTCTTTCGTTGCCGCCCAGATGGGCTGGTCACTGGCCTTGACCATAGCGGCGGGGCTGATGCTGGTGGTGACCTTCTGGTTCGGCTTCGGGCGGCGTGATGGTCGGGAACTGGGGGCGAAACCATCGTTCCGCGGCGTAACCGGCAAGCTGGCAACCCGTCCTTGACACCCTGTGGCGCAGTGGGTAGATTGCGGGCAGGCGCGGGTTTGCTGTCGCGAGCCTGCCAGTCCGCTACGCAATCACTCAGGAGCCGCTGACGAATGAAAGACACCATTGAGGTTTTCTGGTTTTCCGAGCAGCCCTACGCCCACATCACCGACGCCGACCTGGAGCAGTACGACTCCGGTCGGCTCGGCTTCCCCAATACATTCTTTGACCCCGAGAAAGCCCACGTGCTGTACAACCAGTACCATGAGCAGTACGCACTGGCCGATGAGGTGGGGCTTCGACGGCATCATGTCCAACGAGCACCACGCCTCCTACTGGTGCATGAAGCCAGCGGTCAACCTGGACGCGGCGGTAATCTCCAAGATTACCAAGAACACCAAGATAGCCATCCTCGGCAACGTCATCGCGGTCAACGACCCCATCCGCATGGCCGAGGAAATCGCCATGCTGGACTGCTTCTCCAACGGGTCGCATCATCTCCGGCTTCGTGCGCGGCACCGCCGTGGAGAGCCTGGCTGGTGGAATCATCCCGCCGAGAACCGGGCCCGCTTCGAGGAGGCCCACGACCTGATCATCAAGTGCTGGACGCAGCCCGGGCCCTTCCGCTACGAGGGTCAGTACTACCACTATCGCGCAGTGAACCCGTGGGTGCTGCCGGTGCAGGACCCGCACCCGCCCATCTGGTTTCCCGGCCTGTCCAGCGCAGAGAGCGTGGTCTGGGCGGCCCGGCACCAGCATCCCCTACATGAACCTGGGCTCGCTGCTGGACTACACCGAAGGCCTGAAGGGCGTCTACATCGACACCGCCAAGGAGGTCGGCTTCACGCCCGGCCCCGAGCATTTCGGCTACCTGCTGCGGGTGTTCTGCGCCGACACCGACGAGGAAGCCCAGCGGATCGGCGAGACCTTCCTCTGGACGGAGAACCATCGCAACCGTGGGCCGGTCGAGCACAACGACCCGCCCGGGTACCAGTCGCGCGAGGCCGTGCGCATCCAGCGGCAGCTGCCCCGGCGCCGGCGGGTTTCGGACGCCGCATGAGCTACCAGGAACTGCAGGACGTGGACAACGTAATCGTCGGCAGCCCCGACACCGTTACCCGCAAGCTCTCGCACATCATCGAGCGCCTGAACCCCGGGCTACCTGCACATCTACGGGCAACGAGGGCAACATGGCCCACGCCGACGTGATGCGCTCGGTGGAGCTGCTGGGGAAGGAAGTCATCCCCGCCCTCCACGAGATACAGCTCCAGCCCTACGAGTAGAGCAGTCCGCTACAAGGCAGCGCAGAGGAGGGTTTCAAAACTTCCCCTGCGAAAGAACAACGCGCAATCAACAGTCAACGGAGGCCCAAATGATCACCAAATTCGACAGCCTTTACGCCGGCCACGTCGATATGACCAACATCGGCTACGGCGGCACCGCGGTCAATGACCGCCTGTTTCGACAACGACCACCTGTCCTCGGTCTTCGAGAAGACCGAAGCCATCGCCACGACGATGGACAAGAACGGCTACGACACCATGTGGATGGCCGAGCACCACTTCCAGCCCGAGGGCTACGAATGCCTGCCCAACCTGCTGATGGTGAACGTCCACCTGGCCCACATGACCAAGAACCTCAAGTTGGCTGCGGCTTCAACATCGCTCCATGTGGAACCCGCTGCGGCTGGCCGAGAGACTACGCCACCGCCGACATCCTGACCGGCGGGCGCGTCATATTCGGCGTGGGTCGCGGCTACCACACCCGCGAGGTCGAGAGCTTCGGCTCCCCCCTGCAGGACCAGGACGCCAACCGCGAGCTGTTTGAAGAGCAGGTGGAAATCATCTTCAAGGCGTTTCAACGAAGAGTCCTGGTCGCACAAGGCAAGAACTACACCCTGCCGCCGGAAGTGCCCTATCGCGGCTACACGCTGAAGGAGCTTACCCTGGTGCCCCGCCCGCGCAAGCTGCCCGTCGAGTGCTGGCAGCCAATCCAGGGCGGCACGCAGCGGGCGCTGGACTTCATGGTCAAGCACGGCATAAAGGGCATCATTGGAGGAGGCGTGGCCGAGGGCGGCGCCATGGACAGCGTCATCTACGGCTACAGGGACGCAATGATCCGGGCCGGTCACGAGGACCCACAGCCGGGTGAAGGCATCAGCGTCGGCTTCCACTTCCACCTTGCTCCCAGCGTCGAGCAAGCGATGGAGGAGGCCCAGGGGTTCTTCGAGGAGAATCTCAAGATGTTCGGCCCGCTGCGGCTCAGCCGCCGCCTGTCTGACGAGCAGATTCGCGACATCAGCGATCCCGCGCCGCGCTCCCAATGCCGGCTTGCCCACGATCCAGGGGGCCGTCGAGACCGGCGCCTTCCTCGCGGGACCGCCCGACCGGGTCATCGAGCAAATCAAGGCGGTTGAGAAGGAGTATCCGGGCCTGGAACGCGTTGGAGTGAGCCATCCCGTCGGCACGCCGCAGAGCGTGATCACCGAGCAGCTGGAGTGGTTCGCCAAGGAAGTGATGCCGGAGTTCAAGAGATAGGACTCAGGGGTGGTAGTTCCAGTCAGTCGCGGTTGAACAAGGCGGGCGGCGTTGCCAGCGAAGTAAGAGAGACGTATTCGATAGTCCGTCCCTCCCTCGTGTGACTCAATCCGCTGATTTATTGGCAGATTCCGTGTAGCAATTGAGCCAATGCCAGTAACGAATAACGCTGTCCGATCACGAATAGATGGCGGGGAAAGATCCTTGAATCTCTGCTTTTTGGGTGGGTGAGATCTCTGAGTATCGGGAGCCAGGATGGGATGGTGGGAGGATTTTACCAGCTTACTGAATCTGTGGGGACTTCGGTCTGCGTAGACCGTGACGTCCTAATCGGATGTCGGCTTGGCCATCCGGTACCCAACCCTGGGTTCACTGAGGATGTATGTGGGGCGGCTGGCGTCGTCCCCAAGTTTTTTGCGTAGCTCCTTGATATAGGTGCGAATGATTCGCTCGTCGCTCTCGTAGAGCTGTCCCCAGACCCGTGTCAGCAGTTGTTCGTGGGTCAAAACCCGTCCGGCCGCGATGGAAAGTTCCAAGAGCAGCTTGTACTCGGTCGCTGTCAACTGCACCCTGCGACCGGCGAGGGTCACCAGGCGTTCTGAGTAGTTAATCGACAGGTCGCCCAGCACGAAGAGTTCCGAATCTCTGGTCTGAGAGGGTGCCTGCCGGCTGCGCAGGGCGGCCCTGATTCTCGCCATCAGTTCGGCCGGTGCAAAGGGCTTGATCACACAGTCGGTGGCTCCGAGCTCAAAGGCCCGGTCCATGACCTGAATACCGCCGTTGCCTGACACGAATATGACCGGGGCATCGGAGACCCTGCAGATGCGTTCAAGCAGGTCGAGTCCGCCGTTCCAGGAGGGCTTCGCTCGGAGCAGCACAAGGTCGGGATCTTCCGCCGTGACCAGGTGTTCGATGTCCTGGGGAATACCGGTCGTCACCGGCCTGAAACCTGATTCACAGAGGACATTTCGAATGCCGACAACACCGATTGGCGTCACTGGCACTCGGAAGACTCGGAGTTCGGTCTCTTGACCGACGAACTGCCGGACGCGTGGGAGAACCCGATCCGAAGTGCGGCTGACAAGTGGAGCGACGAGACCGACATAGATATTTCGGAGAACAGTAGCTCCTCAAACATTATCTGGAAAGGGTCTATCCCTTTGGAATGGTGGTCGGACTGTCCCCCAGCCTCCTCCGGCGCCTGTACCTGGATTGAATACACTAACTACCATCTCACCAGATCGCGAATGGTGTTCAACTGGGACCACGATTACAACACGGCTTGGTTCAAGTGCTTTTTAGGCATTGGCCTCGACGTTGAGACTTCTGCCCTCCACGAGTTTGGACACTTCGGAGGGTATCTGAGTCACTCAAGCGATAGCAACGCCGTGATGAATTACGATGTGAGCGACTGCGAGCGTGACCTAAAGGACCACGACATCTATAGCATGGACACGAATTATGGATACTCACACTAGCGAGGGAGCAAATGACACGAACCGTTGGAATCGGAATTTCCCTAGTTGTCGTGCTGGTGGTGGCCGTTGCCGCCTACGCAGTCTATGACAACCAGAAGGATGAAGGCCCGGTCATGGGCACCGGGTTCGGGGGGGAAACCGTTCTCGACATTGACGAGCTAATCCGGAAGTCGGACCTAGTGGCGCTGGGAGAAATGGCGTCAAGCGAGGCTCGCACGAAAACAGTCGAGGACGCCAGCCAACCCGTGGACCGGCGAGGGGACGCCTATTCAATAAATATCAGCGAGATTTCATTTACGGTGGATGAGTACCTCAAGGGGTCGGGAGAGGATGCCATCACCATCACCATTTCGGCAGATGAAAGCAATTTCCATTTGCATGGGCCAGAGACAGCGCCAGCGGACAAACTAGCCGTCGGAACCGAGTATGTCGTGTTCCTGTTCGACCCCAAGCTTATGACTGATAGCGACTTCTGGGGCGACACCTACCTCACGCAAGGAGACCAAGGAATATGGCATGTGACCGGCGACGACGTAGTACGCCAGGTGCCTCCCTTGGTGATGTCGCTGGACGACCTGCGTGATCGGGTCACTGGGGCATCTGAGTAGGCTCAATAGGCCCTGATGATGCCGGCGGCTTCCCATTGAGTCGTGGCAAGGCCCCGCCGGACTCGTATGAGTTCAAGCCGTTGACCGAATGAGACGATCGCGAAATTAAAAATGCGGCCTGCGGCGTGAGCCTTTGACGGATTCCGTCTGCTCTGCACCATGTTGCGCAGTCGTGCGACAGTTTAGCCAGTTTGCACTGATTGAGGCAGCGGTGGCGTTTCCGGTGGCGGAATCGGGGTTCGGGGTTCGCGGCAGACCGGAGCGAGTTGCAGGGCCTCTTGACGGAGAGCCGTAGGGAACGCTTTTGGCTGGGTGGCAGGGTCATATCCGGGAGATTCGCCCTTTGTGTCGAGGCATTGCCTGTCAGCCCTCAGAGTCTACTTGGTGATGATGCAGGGGGGTGTCCCTCCCTGCCTTGTGTTGCCCCGGTGCCAAGAGTATCGTGGTCAGCCCGATTCGGTGTCCCGCAGTGCTGCGGCCATCTGCGCCCGGTTGGTTGCCTTGGCGATGAGGGTTTCCGGCCGATGTTGTGGGTCCTCCTGGCTGTTCAGGCCGTTGCATGTGCTTTGTCTCTGTCCATGGCCTGTTTCAGGAGCTCTTGCACCCTGGGCGTTTGCGGGGATTTCATGAGGTCGCAGGTGTTGCAGGGGTTGTCGAGGATGTCTCCGTCCCACTGGTTCGGGGTCCAGTTCTCTCCGTACCTGCAGACGTACTCTGTCTTGTTGGTGATGTGCCAAGTGTGGAGGATGGAGTGTTGCGTCGGATCTCCCGGCTGTTTCAGGGGTGCTGCCGAGCCTCCCATGAGCGGGTGCAGGGAGTGATAGATGTCCTCGGTCTTGGTTAGTACTACAGTTTGC
>CASHTH010000109.1:0-112650 GCA_030341885.1 Geodia barretti
CCGGCCAATACCCGGGCCCGTCGTCGGCGTGGTCCAACCCTGCTCAAAACGAGCAGTTTTCCTATACGACCCCGACCAGCGATCACGACCAGGATGCCGCCGTAGGCGAGCCACATGTACCAGCGGGTCCAACGATTTTGGGGTGAGTTGTAAGTCGTTCATTCTCGTTCATCTCATCGGTGCGCCTCCTGCGGCACGCCGACGGCGCACCCTGTCATCATTATGATGGTAGTGGTGGTGTGGTGTTGGCGCTATGATGACGGGCATCGCCGAGCGTCAATGACCCGTAGACCGTCTGGGTCGTGACCGTCGCAGTATGGCGCATTTCGCCCCGTTTTGCAGGTCACTCAACTTCGAAGCCTGAGGGCAACTCGACTCGCAAGGCCCGATTTTGGGTAGGTCAGTGGTTTACGGAAATCTGTCGCATCCTTGCTCAGATTCCGCCGCAACTACGTTGTAATCCGAGTAGCGAAATTTCCTCCTCTCTGACAACTTCCCTGACAACCCCCCTTGATAACCTCAGTAATCCCGCTCCCTTGCACGTGAAACAGCGACCAGAGCCTGAAGGCCAACTTCAAAGGCGCCATGACCAAGAGGAGGAGCCATGATGCCTATCAAAGATAGGGAGAAACCCTGATGACTGCAAGCGCGCCTGCATACTGCGGGCGAAGGGCCAAGCGGTATCCGGCATCATCAAACGCGTTGCCTCCATACAGGTGAGCAACCATGCCGATTAGCATTTCCACGTGTGGGGAGCTTGGGAATAGAGATTACCCCACCCAAGCAGTGAACCTAGCAGCGAGTAGGATCCGCGCGAATTATCTGCAAGCCCACCTGCGGAACAACTCACAAGAGAGGTTATGATGAAAACCAAGGGTCTATTATTACTGGCATCACTGGCGATGATGATCATGTTCACCGGCGTCGTCGCCGCGGAGGGCCCTGTCAAGGAGGTTTATCCCCAGGGCACATCCGAGCAGTCAGGAACGGCAGACTGGGCGTCCTTGGACTAGGTCAAAGCCAGAGGCGGCGAAGCCGAAATCTACGAAAGCCGCGAAGACGTTCCTACCGACGTCCTCGAGGGCGATCCCCATGGCGCCTCCGCCAGCCCGGACGATTTACCAAGCGCCGTGTCCCGTTCGCAAATGCCATGGCCGGTTTCGCTAACTTCGACAGCCGGGAATTGCACCTACAGGACCAGGAGCGACGATATCCACCATCGGGCTCACAGCTTTCAGTCCACGGATGGTGGGAGACAGTTAGTTCCACAGGCTGCCCAGCAAAGCCGATGTCAACGTCCAACTCCAGGGGCTGATGTGCCAGTCCTACTGGGGCATTGAAGTCTGCTGGTGGGGAAACCATTCAACCAGACGGTGAAGACGACGCGAACCTCTGGCCAGGTGGAGGTAGTGGCAAGAGAGTAACCGGACGGAGCGACTGCGCTTCGAACATAGGAACTGGATTCCGCAGTGTCGTTGACGTGGACCTCGTCGGTATATGGGACCCGTCGCAAAAGCTAGAGTCAGCTGGAGAAGAACTCCAATGCCGGCCCCCGGAACCATACTCGTAGCCCTCAACCCCTGAATTTCGGTCGGATGCATAACCGTTGCATCCGACCTTGTTACCCCCGACGCTCCAGATACGCCAGAGGAGGACCTCTACTATGCATCCGACTTTGGTTCTCCAAGCCTTTGGGGAACTTTCACCAGACACTGCCAGCGCGGGCGTGGACTCCGTGGAGGAGGACCTCTACAGCGTTTTCAACGCCCGTGCTGAAATGATGGGCTGGTCCATGACCAACAGTATGACGACTACGATCGACGGGCGTGGACGGACGACGCGGTCAACAGTAACGCCCCGACCGCCATACCGTCTCCTGTGGGGTATGAACGAGGCGGAACTGACTCCGGAGGCCAAAGGAGCGCAGATCGGATGGGTACAGGTCGGACTGAAAGATGGTATTGCCAATCCCGCGGTGGTGTTACCTCCACTGGTCCAGTGCTTCGATGACGCGCTCCGGCGTTTCGGGGCCTTGGAGCTGTCCAGTCTACAGGTGGTAGCATTCGACCTGGAACCAGGACATGGGACGCTGGAAGACGGCGTTGCCGACAGGGGGACCCCTGGCGAGAATTTCTTCAACCTTGGCTCCAAATCGAAAGTGGAGGCGGTGGTCGCTTTTGACCAGGAGATGTTCGGCGGTCATACGGTGGCCGACATGCAGTATGTGGGATACGACTGGCAGCCAGTCCCAGTACCTGATGGAGATCAAATCCACTGGCCGGCAGATATGCGGGGTACCCTGACGCCCTCGGATCTCGGCCTATCGGTCTCGCTGCCAGAGTGGACAGCTGGCAGCGTGGGGCGGGAGCTCGCACTGGTCATACGTGCGACGCACGATTTGGGCGCAGGATGCCAGGAACTTCGCAGTTCGAATAACCCGTAACGGGTAGTTGGCGGAGGCGGAGCATGGTTCCCCGTGCCAGCGCAGGGCATGGATGGTACTTGATAATTGATACTTATCAAGCGCAATGGGAGGAGAACCGCCGCCCCTATCGCCAGAGGTGGCTACCGCCTCAAGGGCAGCCGGCAGGACACCACCTCGGCTTCCCCAGACGAACCGGACGACGCTTAGAGGGTGTCTAAAAGGTTTGAATTGGGGTAGAGGTATCCAGGCGTGATAAGGGGGTTGGTCGTAACGTGGGGGCATGAAACGACCAGCCTATCCCAGCGACCTCAGCGACCGAGAATGGCAACTGCTGGAACCATTGCTGCCACCCGCCCAAACCGGGCGGCCGACCCATCACCTACCCCCCGGCGGGAGATCGTCAACGCCATCCGCTACGTGCTGCGCACTGGGTGCTCCTGGCGGATGCTGCCCCACGACCTGCCGCCGTGGCGCATTGTCTTCCACTACTTCCGGACCTGGCGTCGTGATGGCACCTGGCAACGGGTACATGGCGTCCTGCACGCCGAGCTGCGCCAGGCTCAGGGTCGCCAGGCCAGTCCCAGCGCGGCCATCATCGACAGTCAGTCGGTGAAGACCACGGAAAAAGGGGGGCCCAGAGGCTACGACGCCGGCAAGAAGGTGAAGGGCCGCAAACGCCACATCGTGGGTGGATACCCTGGGGCTGCCGCTGGCGGTGGCAGTGCATCCCGCCGACATTCAGGACCGGGACGGCGCCCGGTTTGGTACTGACCCGGCTGCTGGGCCGTTTCCCTCGACTACAGCTGATCTGGGCTGATGGGGCCTACGGCGGCAAATTGGTAGAGTGGGCCAGGACGGTGGGCGGCTGGACCCTGGAGTTGGTGCGGCGCCCAGCACAGCAGCATACCTTTCAGGTGCTGCCCCGGCGGTGGGTCGTGGAACGCACCTTCGGTTGGCTGAACCTGCAACGACGGTTGAGCAAGGACTACGAAGCATTGTGTGAAACCACCGAAACCTGGATTTACATCGCAATGACCGGCCTCACCCTGCGCAGACTGGCCGCCTTCTCATTTTTAGACACCCTAGATCAACGGCAGCTGCGGCCTCACTCAGACCCCCATCGCCTCACCGCCAGTCATAGCCATGACGTCAGGCATCATCCAGGTGGTACAACATTCCGCCGCTCCGCTGGCATGTTTTGCCAACGCCTTTGACACCACGACCTGTTCCGACGCAGCCGGCCGCCACCGACGACGGGGCGGCTAGTCTTGTACCAGCGCCAGATGCCAAAATCGTCATAGGCAGAGCGGACTCGCGGGTAACTACTGGCGTACTCCAAGTAGCAGTGTCCTATCCGGCGCCTCCTAAACGGAGGTCCGCCGCCCGGGCGCCTCGGGTGACGAGCGATCTAAACGTCACCGGGACTGACGGTACTACTGTGGTCGGCTCAACGCAGTGACGAGATTCGTAGAAGTTTGGCTACTTCAGCTACTCTCCATCCGAATCTGGAGTAGCGAAATTTTCTCGTGATGCTATACATCTACGCCGTGCAACGGGCGCTGCCGCAGTACCGTGACTTCAGGATAGCCGGCGAGATCGTCTATCCGAACCGCACGGTGCGAGTTCTGCAAGGCGGCCTGCCCGCTTCGTTCATCACCGACCTCGGCGCGTCGTGCTGGCCGTTTCTTGGTGCCTACGCCAGTTCCATGATGGCCCTGCTGCTGACCGAAATTCCCGGGATATACTCGATATGGCGTGCAACGCCTACGGGGCACGCGCCGTGACCGTAGCCTGACTACTGTGCGCCGGTTTTCGGTCGCAAGCAGTGGCGGGAGCGTAGTGGGCAATACCTGCAAGCCCTGCTGGTGCAGTCCCAGGAGCGGCGCAATGCGGAAAACCTGTCAGAGACGGTTACAGCGTCGCCGCGTGTGCTGCAGCGTTTTCTTACCGAAGCCCGCTGGGATGACGACGCGGTCATCGGCCGGCTGCAGGAGTATCTGGGTTCTCGGTTGGAGCATCCGCAGGCGGTGTGGGTGTTGGACGGCAGCGACTTTCCCAAGCAGGGGATGAAGTCGGCGGGAGTCGCTCGGCAGTACTGTGGAGCATTGGGGAAGATTGCCAACTGCCAGGCTGGGGTGTTCTTGGCCCACGTGGGGCCCCGGGGCCGGGCGCTGGTGGACAAGAGGCTGTATCTGCCCCAGGAATGGACTGGGGATGGGGAGCGTTGTGCGATGGCGGGGGTGCCGGCGAACCGGCGGGAGTACCAAAGCAAGACGGAGTTGGCCATGGATATGCTGGAGTGTGCCCAGGCCAGAGGCCACCTCAGCGCACAGTGGGTGGCTGGCGATTCCGCTTTCGGGATGTCGCCGACGCTGCGGGAGGGCCTGGCGTCTGCGGGAATGTACTACGTTTTGGACGTGCGTCCGGATATGACGGTGTGGCCGCTGGAACCCACTTGGACCGATCCGCCTTACCAGGGTAACGGGCGTCCCCGCAAACCCAGACCGCGGCGTGAGGAGCGGCGGACCATGTCGGAGCGCAGTACGGCGCTGCCGCCGGATGCCTGGCGAGAGCTAACCATTGCGGCGGGCAGCCAGGGACCACGCACCTACCTATTCAGCGCCCAGCGGGTGCGGGTAACGCGCCGACGCAAGCCCGGCGAAATCCTCTGGGCCATCTATCGCCAGAACCGCGACGGCAGCGAGCCCCGCTACTATCTATCCAACACTCCGGAGGACACGCCTCTGGAAACCCTGGCCTATGTGGGCGGCTCCCGCTGGCGCATTGAAACCGAGTTCGAGACCGAGAAGAGCGACGTGGGCCTCGATGAGTACGAAACTCGCACCTGGACCGGCTGGCATCACCACATCACCATGTGTCTGCTGGCCGGCGCCTTTCTACTGACCTTACAACAGGACTGGGGGGAAAAAGATGCCCCTGATCACCCGGCCCCAGGTGTACCGAGTGGTGCGTGAGCTTTTGCCGCGGGAGCGGTTCGGGCCGGAGGAGTTGCTGCTATGGCTAGATGGTGTCCAGCAACGCAACGAGCGAGCCAGACAGTCCCATGAGAAACGCCGCGCCGCTGGCCAGACATCCACCAGCATCCCTCCTTAACCCGTCGTTGTAATACTAAGAGGGTGTGTGACAAATCCGCTGGATCACTTCGTTCTGGCTGAATAATCTGCGATTCAGTCCCCTCTCCCTTGATGTGAAAGGGTTAGGGTGAAGGTGAAAATCCTATTGTCACACACCCTCTAAGAGTGACATTGCGATGGCTAACCGGTGAATTGCAATTGATAGAATTGATGCAGGCATTTGGGCACCTGCATTTCAACAAATTTTTCACGACCTGAATAATGCAAGGATTCGCAATGACAGTTATCTTTCACACCAATAGTGGACTGCCGGTACTCGCGGGTGACATGCTACTCTCGGTAGCCGACTCCACGGCAAAAAGCGACCTCAAGCTACCTTCGCATCCCAAAGGAATAGTCATTCCGCTTGGCGTGGTTCCGGATCATATACCGGTGAAAATGCGCAGAAAAATATTCCTCGTCAATGACCATCTAGCGATTGGAGTTGCCGGCCCTGTCACGCATCTCCGGATGTTCTTGCATGATTTTACGGATGCCTTTGGAGACAAACCCCTGTTTGCCGCCGGGGAAATCAAGGACTATCTGAGCGTTTATTCGTCCACGAAGTTGGGTCGCCAGATCTTCGACCAAATAGGGTTTATCATTTTGGTCGAAGCTACGGACTGGCGCGGTTCGTTAGCTCGTGGGGCAACCCCTGAAACCAGTTTCGTTAGCAAAACCTTCGGCAAAACAATTGCCATCGGCTCAGGATCCCATGGCATCATCGACCAGATCGGTAAGCTCGACTGTTACGCTTACGGGTTGTCCCAACCGCCGGACGGAGATGGAAAATTTCCAGAATTCCCATCATTGGTCCAAAATCTGTGCCTCTTGGGCAACGTTTACTGGAATGAGATTGTGTCGCCATCCAGGATTTTCGAAGCGTGGGGTGGAGCCTACGATTTGATCTACCAAGACAAAACGGGAAAATTTCTGTACCTCGACGATTACACGATCGTCTTGCGTCTTTTTGACGTAGATCGCGCTGAGAGAGGCATCCAACTCATGAACGTCCTCAAATACGAGCGAAATTCCGAGGTATCCTATGTTGCTATGCTGACTGATAACGGCCTGAATTTTTTAGGTGGCACAGACCTGACGTCTTCCCGGGCTCGAACCACCATTACCTTGAACCGCGACGAATTCACGATGAACTCGAAGTACCACATCTCTATCATCGCGGTAGGCAAAGGGAACCGTTTTGGTCAACCGCTGGTACAAGTTGATGGTGCGGACCCCGACGAGCTAACAAAGCAAACGGTGTTCACTTGGTTCGATGACGAGGGACGTTTATCCGTAGCCTTCCACGCCGACCATGACAAATGGCTTGAAGAGCAGGCAATGTCATTCTACTCGAAACACCAAGACAGTTGGGGTTAGCGCATCGCTTTCCGTGGGCGTACCAGCCGTGGCTTGGCCTCCGACTTGACGTCCCACCGACGCCGCCTCGGCCACGCATATTGCAGCACCACATCAATTGCACTGCAGGAGGATCGACATGACAACTGCCTAAGTCGTCGTCGGCCTTCCTGTTCGGCGCATTTCCTTAGCCGACTGACCGGCGTTGATTGCCGGCAACCGCCGGAAGATTGAGGATCACGAGCAGCGTTACGAGCTGGCCAGCGCCAACATGGCCGTGCTCGTCGACTGGGACGCGATCATACCCTCCATCGAGGTAATCAAGTGGTATCACGCTTACGGCGGGCTGAAATCTCTCCTCGTAACGACCCGCACGACTGGAACTCATGGGACAACTACCGAAACGTTCACAACCGCCGATTGAGCGAACACTCCTTCGTAGTGGGCCTCAGTGACACACTGGTTTTTAAACTGAGCGAAACAGAGGCGACACTCCGCCTGGACGGTTTCATTGAGTGCCCAGGGGAGCGTGTTGCTCGAGGTGACGAAGGAATTTGACTTGCGATACGACGGTAATGGCAGGATGTACGTGCGCTGCTACCGCTATCGATACATTGGCCTGGTCCCCGGCAGTCACGTTCTCCTTAAGTACCATAACCTGCATAATGACCCTAATCAGTACGTCCAGCGCGTCTACGATCCGTCAGGCGGCGCAGAACTCCTGCACGAAGTCCTCCGTCCGGATCAGTTTCCGACCTTCTCCGAAGTCCGCGACGAACTGGAATACCTCGCGCGCGACTTCCGGGCCAGCTAACCTGCGCCACTGAAGGTCTGCGTCCCGTGTCGACGCTACTTTGCGCCTCCTCTGCGCCAAGTGGTGCGCCGAACCCTCCGTCCACGGCGGCAAGGTCCGCCCCAAATTTGCCTCATTGATTATCTGACACCCGCGCCCTTACCATAACCCGGACGCCCGGGCTGTCATAGTCCCGCAGGCAAGAAATCCGCATCGCGACCATGTCTCGGGCGAAAACGGCCATCCAAATCAGCATTCAAGTCCAAACTGCGTCTGTGGGGAGTATCTCTGATCGTTTTCACCGGGGTAGTCTCCCTGCCGCCGCGCCTGCCACAGCGTGCCATGCTTCGGGCATGGAAAATGAGAGCAAAAACAGCAGCGCAAATCCTCCGGCCGTGGGGCTGATTACCGCTTCGAGACCTGGTCACCAATCGTATATCCATCGCCTGCACCATCAAAAACCCGGAGGCATCCCATCGCAACATCAGTTTGAGTTCCTGCGTTGGAAGCGTTATCGCCTGTGCCCTGCCGGCGCCACATCATTACGCAGCGCGCGAATGACATAATTGATCCGTCTATATCCCGTACATCCTGTCCATCCATGCCATGACCCCCGGTTGACCCAGTCCCCGCGCTGCCCTATCATCCCGGCCATCACACAAGAGTCCCTTCTCCCGCTACGGGAGAGGGCTGGGGTCAGGGTACAACCCTGCCCGTCGCCAAGAGAGGTGCAGCCATGCGTGGAGCCGAAGCAGTTGTCCGGGCCCTAGAACAGGAAGGAATACGTTACATATCCGGTTTTGCCGGCGGTGGACTCGCCCCCCTCTGGGGCCCCTTGCGCGCCTCCACGGTACGGCCATTTGCCGCCCGCAACGAGCGCCTCGGCGTTGAGATTGCCGACGGCTACGCCCGCGCCACGGGTGAGGTCGGCGTCGCAATGACCGGCACCGGGCCGGGCGCCACCAACTGCCTCACCGGCATCGCCGGTTGCTATGCCGACAACGTTCCCGTGCTGCTCCTTATGGGTCAGCACCCGCTGCGGAACCTCGGCCAGGAGTGGCAGCAGGAGGTCTCCGCCAGCATCTTCGACGGCCTGTGCAAGTGGCGCGGCTCCTTCACCCGCGTCCAGGACATCCCCCAGGTTATGCGCCGCGCCTTCACCGCGCTCCGTTCCGGGTCCCCCGGACCGGTGGTGCTGGAAATGCACCAGGACGTCCTCACCGCCGAGGCCGACGAGTCGGTTCTCGCCTACACCCCGGTAGGTACCCCCGGCAAGTCCGGCCCCGCCGATGCCGAAGTCCAGCGCGCCGCAGATATGCTGGTCGGCGCGAGCCTCCCAGTCCTCAACGCCGGGGGTGGCGCCATGAGCGCCGGCGCCGCTGATGAAGTCCGCGAGCTCGCCGAACTGCTCTCCATGCCCGTCGCCACTACCATTATGGGCAAGGGCATCTTCCCAGAAAATCACCCGCTCTCCCTCGGCGGCGGCGTCTACCCCCGCAGCCGTTACGCCTCCGGCGCCGCCATCCAGATCAACCGGAAAGCCGATGTCGTCCTCGCCGTCGGAAACTCCTTCCGCCAGCCCAACGGCACCGACGGCCGGCCAATCCCGGCCGGCGTCAGCATCATCCACATCAATGCCGATCCCGCTGACATCAACAAGACCTACCAGGTCGATCTCCCTATGCTCGCGGACGCCAAGCTGGCCCTCCGCGCCATCATCGACGCCGTCCGCCAGCGCATCGGCCCCAGCGGCGGCGGCATCAAGCAGGAAATCGTTGATGAGATCCGCGCGTGCCACGAGAAATCCGAGGCCGAGTGGATGCCGCGCTTCACCGACTCTGAGACCCCTACCAACGGGTACCGTGTCGTCCATGAGCTGCAGCAGCTGATCGACCCGGACCGCACCATCGCCCTCCATGACGCTGGGGGCAGCCGCGGTTACGTGGTTCCCTTCTGGCAAACCACTCGCCCGCGCAACTTCGTCGCAATGGGCGGTATGGCTGCCATGGGTTGGTCCGTCGGCGCTGCCATCGGCACCAAGCTCGGCCGTCCTGACCATCTGGTCGTGCACGTCCTCGGCGACGCGTCCTTCGGCATGACCGGCATGGACCTGGAGACCGCCTCCCGCATGGGCCTGCCCATCCTCACCGTCGTCATTAATAACGGCGGGACCGGCGGCGGCATGATGGGCATGGAAGACCCCAACGGAACACCCCCGGAGATGGCCGTCCTCGGCGGTAACTTCAGCGTCGTTGCCAACGGCCTCGGTTGCTTCTCCGAGCGGGTGGAGCATCCCGAGGACATCCGCCCGGCCTTCCAGCGCGCCATCCGCGCCACCGAGGAAGGCCAGTCCGCCCTCGTCGAGGTCATGATCCGCCCGCTGCCGACTCCGGAAATCCCGGACGACTGGTCGCTATAACGCGTGGGGGCGGACCAAAATTCGCCCCCACGTCTGCGACGAAACGCGTGCGGGCGGGTGTCAAACCCGCCCGCATCTTGAATCCACGGTCTACCGATTGCTCCAGGAGGAAACGCCATGCAGTCCGTCACCATCGATCGCGCCAAGCGTCTCAAGGAACAGCCGAACTTCGGACACAATCGCTGGCACCCCGACGTCCCGCCCATCGTCGAGGTCGACCCCGGCGAGGAGGTTGTACTCGAGACCCGCGACGCCTCGGATTCCCAGATCCAGCCCGCCATGACCGCCGCCGATCTCGCCGGCCTCGACGCCAAGGTTGGTCACCCACTCACCGGGCCAGTCTATGTCAAAGGCGCGGAACCCGGCGACCTGCTCGAGATCGAGTACCTTGACATAACCGCTCAGCCCCGGGGCTGGACCCGCAATCGTCCTGGCGCTGGCTTCCTCCGGGACGTCTTTACCGACCCCTATCTCGTCCATTGGGACATCGCGGATGGTTGGGCCACGTCTGCCCAGATTCCCGGTGTCCGCATCCCCGATGGGTCTTTCATGGGCACGGCGGGTCTGGCTCCCTCCCACGCTCAGTTGGACGCTTGGGCCTCGCGCGAGGCCGACTGGGTGCGCCGGGGCGGGCAGGCCGCTCCCCCGGACCCTGAGGACGCGGTGCCCGCCGGTGGCCGTATCGCCAACGAAGGGCTGCGCACCATTCCCCCCCGCGAAAACTGCGGCAACATCGACGCCAAGCACTCACCACGGGATCACGGCTATTCATCCCCGTCGCGGTTCCGGGCGGCCTCTACTCAGCGGGAGACGGTCACTTCGCTCAGGGTGACGGCGAGGTTTGCATTACCGCTATCGAAATGGGCGCAACCGCTGCCGTCCGATTCGCCGTCCACAAGGGCGAGGCTGCGCGGCATAACATAATCTTCCCGCGCTACTCCCACCCCGGCTACTTCCTGCCGCCCGAATGGGCCGCGCCTCGTAACTTCACCGCCACTGTCGGCTACCCCATTCGCGCGGACGGTACCCAGGAGGGCGAGGGTAGCCTGTCCCTCGCCGCTCGCAACGCCATGCTCAACATGATCGCCCTGCTGCAGGAACGTGGTTGGACCGCAGAGCAGGCTTACATAATTTGTAGCGTCGCCGTGGATCTACGCGTGAGCAACATCGTGGACCTGCCCAACGTCACCGTGTCGGCCTTCCTTCCCGAGGGCATTTTCAACGGCTAGCGCACACAAACCGTTGATTTCCCGTGGGGGCCCATCTTGGGCCCCCTTTTTTGCGCGCAACACTCTCTGCGCGCCTGCGAGCACGTCGGGGTGACTGACTCGGCGTAGGTTCCAAGCTCCGCACCAATGGCCGTTTGACGGCGAAACGCCCCGACCATTTGCCACCGGCCGGGGCGATCCGTTGTCCGTCGCTTGCGCGAAGAACGTGCACACCGGTGAACCAGCTCGCCTGTGGTCTGCCGATGTGTCACCTGCGTCGCGGGCGGCTCTGGGGCCGCTCCGCGACGTGGTTGCGATTAGTTGTTCGTGCGCTTGACCTCGAGCACTTCACCAGGGGCCAGCGCGACGCGCTTTACGTTGATGCCCATCTTGAGCATCCAGTAACCCAGCGTGGCCTTGCTGACACCCAGGGTGTCGGCCGTCGCCGTCAATCCTTGGTCGTTGACCAGTTCCGGCAGCAACCGCTCCAGGGGCTGGTCGAATTCCTTTTCTACGCGAAGCATCAATTTGGTTTTGCGTGCCATGATGCACCTCCGTCGGTGTACCTATTGATGTACATTCGATAATCGACAGTGCTGGTACCCTGTTATTCCGTTACCGGTATGAACTTGACGCTACACTACCGAGGGATTTACCGAATGTCAAGCGTAGCCAAAGAACAATCCTAAAAGATTTTTATATTCTTTTAGAACGCCTCTGGTTACGTGCCTATTTTGGCACAGGGGAAATCTGGTTGCTAGGAACCGGAAACCCGAATTTGGTCAATTTTCGCGACTTTCCGTCTTTGTCCTCGGTCAGGGTCCGGTCCGCCGGGTTGGCGGGGAGCGAGTCCAGGAGTGGAGGCGCCGAAACGTGTTACCTGGTCAATTGAATGTCATTGGTGAATGCCCGCGGCCTGTCCAGGCGTTGGTGTACCGCCGACCAAGAAGCCCTCACGACAGGTACCGTCGATCACCCAACCCGATTCAGTGTACAGATTATCGGTACACGCCGAAGAGGAAGCTTCTCGCGGATCGATGAGCGACGGCGCAGAGTAGTAGTGTAGTGATGATTTGGCAATGTATGGCTTACCGGTACACCGCTAAGGTCATGATCGGTTACGCTGCACTCACTTCGGGTTACACGTGAAGGGGCAACAGAAAATGTACTGTAGATGAAGATGCACGAGCCCGTGTTCGTGTACTGCCGGAATGGTTAATGGGTAATGTAATTGCAGCTGAAGTACACTGCCGGGAATGCTGTTGGCATTGGACCCACCGCGCGTGATCGTTGGTTCTCGTGAGCGAAGCCCATCCCTCGGCATGCGCTGCGCGGTTGACACCGCCGGACGTCCTACCTAATCTGGGCCGACGCGCCGTTGCGGCGCATAGTCATCCACAAGGGAGACCGGCTTTGGGCATACCAACCATGCGCGACGTGTATCGCGCCCGCGCCACGATCAGCTCTTACTTTCCGCGCACGCCGTTGACCTATTCGGCTGGACTTAGTGAGGCCCTGGACGCCGAGGTCTACTTGAAGCACGAGGAGCATCTGCCTCTGGGCGCGTTTAAGGCTCGCGGCGGCATCAATCTGCTTGCCAACATGGATGAAGCGGACCGGCAGCGCGGCGTCATCACCGCCAGTAGCGGCAATCACGGTCAGTCCATCGCCAGCGCCTGCCGGGTCTTCGGAGCCCGGGCAATGATCGGGCTGCCGGTGGATGCGAATCCTAATAAGGTTGCGTCAATGGAAGGCTTGGGCGCTGAGCTGATTTTCCACGGAGCGAACTTCGATGAAGCCCGTCGATACTGCGAGCGCCTCGCTGCAGAAGAGGGTTACCGCTATGTCTCACCCGGTCAATGAGCCGGAACTGATAGCGGGAGTTGCCACCGCCAGCCTCGAAATCGTCGAGGACCTGCCAGATGTTGACGTGATGTTCCTGCCGATCGGTGGTGGCAGCGGCGTATCAGGAGCGTGCGTTGTCGCTCAGGCGCTCAACCCCGGAATCCGCGTCGTCGCTGTTCAATCGGAAGCCGCTCCCGCCGCTTACCTGTCCTGGCAGCAGGGACAACTGGTGCAAGCCCCCATGGGTACGTGGGTGGAAGGCACGGCGACAGCTGAAGGTTACGAGCTGCCACAGCAGATAATGCGGCACCGTTTGCACGACTTCGTCTTGGTCGGCGAGGACGACATCCGCCGCGCGGTGGCGATGCTGATTGAGAAGGCGCACACTCTCGCCGAAGGCGCCGGGGCCACCGCGTTGGCCGGAGCCGTGCGCCGTCAGGACTTGGTGCAGGGGCGAAAAATATCGATAACCGTCAGCGGCGGCAACATCACGCTGGCACAGCTGCGTGATTGCATTGACGTCTACCTGGGAGAATGACTACCTTTCTTCCAGAAAACGCGCCAGTTCATCCCGTCGGAATTCGGGCAGCGTGCGCTCGCCGCTCCGGTCGATCAGCCAAAGACCGTCCGAGGGCTCCATCATCTGGCCGATTTCCCAGCCGCTGACGCCCAGCCGATCCAGGGCGCGCAGGGCCCTCGGCACATCACCTGCCGGCATGGTCGCGATCAGGGCGCCTGAGCCCAGCAGTCCCAGTGGGTCTATCCCCAACGCCTCGCAGATGGCCGCGCACTCCGGGAGCAACGGCACGCTCTCCGCTTCCGCCACCAGGCCCAGGCTCGACGCCGCGGCAATTTCCCGGAGGGCGGTGATCAGCCCTCCTTCGGTCACGTCGTGCATGCTGTGCACTGTTCCGGTTTCGAATAGCGCCCGCGCTGCTGCCAGTACACTGATACCTGGATCGTCCAGGTAGGCCATGGCCCTGGTTAGTGAACCGGTGTCCAGGCCCCGCTCTCGCAGTTCGTCCGCGTGTTCCCGTGCCAGTATCGCCGTGCCTTCGATTGCCACGCCGGTTGTGACGACAATACTGTCACCGTCTTGCGCTCCCCCGGTGGACACCAATCGGGAGCGGTCCTCAAGTTCGCCCAGCATCGTGCCGGCCACGATGGGCCGCGGTATCCCGTCGGCCACTTCGGTGTGTCCGCCAACTATTGCCACTCCCAGCTGACGGCACGCGTCCGCGATATCGGCGAAGATGCCCCGTACATCGTCGATTTCGGAGTCGGCCGGCAACAACACGGTGGGCAGAAACCACCGTGGAACACCGCCGGTGCAGGCCACGTCGTTGGCGTTGACCTGGACCGCGTACCATCCTATTTTGTCAGTGGCGAACGTAATCGGGTCTGATTTGGCGATCAGGACCCGATCACCCATGTCCAGCACGGCGCAGTCCTCTCCCACGCTCGGGCCAACCAATACCCTGGGGTCAGTGACGCCCAGATCTGAGAGCAACTCCGCCATGAAGTGGGGCGGCAATTTTCCTGTTTCCAATTCCTTTCCTTGTCGCAGGTTGTCCGATTGCGGATAGTTTAACAGAAGCACCTGTTCCCAGGGTTCTCGGGTCGCTAATCCGTGCTTGCCATGAGGGACGTTCGTCACCACCTTTGCGCCGTTTGGTTGCGCGCGCAACCGGCGACCGTACGGGCGTTTCGGTGGTCATTGGACCGTGCTATCGTCCTGCACCGTGCTAACGTGCTGCAGAGGAATAGCCGCGCCATCGCGGTTGGGGGGAGGGATTGGTCTGGCTACCCATGCGCGCCCCGCTCAGTTGCGCGCCGAATCGTTCGTGCTATAATTCGCGAACTTTCCGGTTGGGCCGTCAATCGGATCCATGCTTGGCGCATTCGTCTAGCGGCCCAGGACACCGCCCTCTCAAGGCGGAGACCAGGGGTTCGAATCCCCTATGCGCCACCAATCGCCAATTACGCCGACGCCGTTATCAGGACGTCGGCGATTTGATATCTGGCCCTGCCTGGGTTTTTGTTATGGTGGAATCGACGACACTGGCAGCGTTGGTTCTCGTGCTGTCATCCGCCTTCGCACATGCCACCTGGAACCTGCTTCTCAAGCGCGCCCAGCGGCAGGAGGTCTTCGTATGGTGGCTGTCTGCCGCCGGCGCTGTCGGAGCGGCACCCGTCGCTGTAGTCCTCGCGTTCACCACCGAATTTGATCCTGTCGGGCTCTGGTTTGTAGCCGCATCTGCGCTCGTGCATATTTGCTACTTCCTCAGTTTGGGACGCAGCCTGGCTCGTGCGGATCTTTCGGTGGCCTACCCCATCGCTCGCGGTTTCGGGCCTGGACTCGTGCCGGTACTTGCCGTGTTTACCCTGGGCGAAAGCGTCACCATTCCTGGGTGGGTCGGCATCGGCATCATCGTCCTTGGAATCTATACCACGGCGTGGTGGGGCCAGGTCCGCAGCATCATTGCGGGGCAACGCGCCGCCACCCGAGCGGGGATCGTCTATGCTCTGATCACGGGTTTGTGCATCGCTCTGTATACCGTGGTGGACAAACAGGGCGTGTCCTATGTGAGCCCGTTCCTGTACCTCTATCTAACGACATGCGGCGTGGCCGTGGGGATGCTGCCGTACATTCTGAGGGCGCACGGAGCGTCTGCGGTGGCCCAAGAATGGCGGGGTGGGATGCGGGCGGTCGCCGCCGCGTCGGGCCTTTTGTTCCTTGCCTACGGGTTGGTGCTAACGGCGATGCGCTTTACGGACGCCAGCTACGTCGCGCCGGCTCGGGAGGTGGGCTTGCTGTTCGCGGTCCTGCTCGGCGTCGTCGTGTTGAAAGAGCGGATTACCCCCGGTAGGTTGATAGGCGCGGCAATGATAGTCGCGGGGTTGGTGCTGATTACCGCCTTCCGGTAACGTGCGGTGAGCAGCGGATATAATGGGCTCGACGCCGTTAGCAACCAATGCTGCTCGAGGAGGAACACCATGGCTGATCAATTCGACCTGTTTGAGGCAATCTACAGTCAGCGCCAGATCACCCGCTACAAGCCGGACCCGGTGCCGCAATCCGCGATCCAGCAAATGATCGACGCTGCGGTTCGCGCGCCCAACGGCGGCAATACGCAGCCGTGGGAGTTTGTGGTCGTGAACGACCCGGACACGGTGAGCGCCCTCGGAGAGTTGTACAAGAACACCTGGCTGGACGCTATGGGCTGGGAGCCATCGCCGACCGAGTCGCGCGTTTATCGCCACGCCAGGTACCTGGCGCATCACATGCCCGAAGTTCCGGCGATGATCGTGGTGTGCGCGGATCACTCGCGCGGCAGCGGCTTCCAGCCGGATGAGCCCATCGAGCGCGGACGTCACGCGGCATCCGTTTGGCCCGCGATCCAGAACCTTTTCCTGGCCGGACGGGCCCTGGGACTTGGCACGCGCATCACAACCGTCCTCAATCGCAAGGAGGACGAGGTACGCGAGCTTCTGGGGCTGCCGCAGTCTGCGGAGATGATATGCTTGACCCCGGTCGGATACCCTCGAGGCAGTTTCGGCCCCACAAACCGCCGCCCGCCGTCGGATGTCACTTCGTTCAACCGCTGGGGTTTCCGCGATTGGGCCGACTAACCGCCAGGAGTCCTGATGAGCGATCCCACTACCCTGAAGATTGACGGCGCGCGCTACATCGTCACGATGGACCCGGAGCGACGCATTGTGGCCGACGGTTCGGTTGTCATAACCGGGAACCGTATCAGCCAAGTCGGCAAGGCCGCCGATCTCGCGTCCGTTACGGCCGACCGTACCATTGACGGGTCTGGCATCGTGCTCACGCCGGGATTCGTCAACGGGCACATGCACATCAGCTACGCCCACGCCGCGCGGGGCCTGTTTCCGGATGATCTCGGAGCGGAATACCTGCCCAACGTGTTTCGGCTGCAGCAGGCGATGACCGCAGATGACGAATACGCAACCTCGCTACTCGCCATCGTCGAGCTGTTGAAATATGGGACCACCACGTTTATTGACCCGGGGACGACCACCCATCTCGATGAATGCCTGGCCGCCTACGATCTGGCCGGCTGCCGCATCGTGATTGGTCGCAGTGTGCAGGATCGGCCCAATCCGCTGAACTTGCCGGTTTACGGAACCGATGCGGCGATCCAGGCTACTGAAGACGTCGTTTCGCTGGCCGATCGCCTGCCCGGCGATCTGGTGTCCGCGTGGTCGATGCCGTTCTCAGCGGAGTTCTGCACGCCGGAACTGCTGGCTGCCTGCGACCGGATCGCTGCCGACCATGCGACGCGATCCACGCTGCACTTTACGAACGGGCCCCGATGGATAGCAGAGTGCCGCCGCACCCATGGCTGCTCTCCCACCGAGTACCTCGATCGTTGCGGGGCGCTCAACACGCGCATGACGCTGGCGCACTGCCTCGGCATCGACACGGACGAAGCCAAACTGATCGCTGACCGCGGGTCCGCCGTGGTGATGTGCCCGACCGCCGCGGTCAAAGGCGGGGCTGGGACTGCCTCGCACGGTTTGCTTCCCGAGCTGCTGGAATTCGGGGCGACCGTGGGCCTGGGCACCGACGCCGGCAACAATTCCAACCTGCTCGAAACCTTGCGCTCGGTATACTTGGCCGCGGTGTTGTACAAGGACGGCCGGCGGGATGTGAGCATGATACCAGCGGAAACGGCGCTCGAGCTTGGCACAATCGGGGGCGCGGCCGCTCTCGGTATGGACCACCTGATAGGCTCTGTCGAACCGGGAAAAGCGGCGGATCTGGTGTTGTTTGACACTCGCCGGGCCGAATGGGGGGCTTTGCACAATCCGATCAACAGCCTGGTTTACAACGCGGACGGTCGCAGCGTTCACACGGTCATCGTAGACGGCAAGGTAGTCGTGGGCGATCACCGACCGCTGTTCGCAGACGAAGCGGCGTTGGTGGAAGAGGTTCAAACCAGAGGCGAGGCGCTGTTAAAAAGAACCAGCGTGGCTTTTGCGCCACGCTGGCCCGTGGTGTAAACCCGCGAACCCAAGGATCACGTATCCTGGCCCGGTTCCCCGATGTCCCTGAGGATGTTCTCCAGAGCCTGGTCCAACGCGGGATCCAGATCAACCGGTTCAACATAAGGCGTGTACTGGTAGTCGAGACGAACCTGATCGATTATCTGCTTCGCTTCGCTGTTGGTACGACCGAGCCGTTCCAGGTTGTCCAGAAGTTCTTGCGACTCCCGATTGCCCATCTGCTCCAACTCGGACAGGTCCATCTCTATCTTGAACAGTGACCTGACGCGGCGCAATATGTCGTAGTAGGCCCGGTGGTCCTGGGTGATGCCCAGTTGGTTGTTGTTGCTGGTCATAAAGGGGTACATGGGGGCCATGGCTCCCATGCGGAACATCTGCACATCCGGATACTGGTAGTGGGCGGCGGATACCAGGGCCATCCCGATGGTTGGCCCCTGCCGGCCACGACTACCGTAACTGCTGAATTGGACTCCGTGACGCTCCAACTGTTCTCGCATTTCGGGACGGGAATACACGCAAGTGATGCGCCGTTCCAAATCCGGAGGAGCTGGCCCGTTGACACCCTCTACGGCAACGGTTTGCTGAATACCCAATTCCTTGATTGCCGAGAAAAAAGCTTCTGCGTAGATGTCCAGGCGGTACCAGGGTTCCTCGCCCAGGAAGACCACCAGGCCGCTGCCAATTTCGTAGAAAGAGTTCTGCCGCGACATCGCCACGCTGGGCAAGCCTTCGTTGAAGGCCGCTGAGGGTCGGAACGCATCGTGCGTACCCGCGACCTGAAACGGGTAGCACATTCGGTTGACATATTCGCTGAATTGACCGAACTGGCGTCCGCTGTTGGTGTCAATGAGATAGCGCGGCAAACCGCTGGAGATACGGCCCCCATTGGACCATTGGCGCCGCCAACCGGCCAGCAGATAGCTGACTTTCGGCTTGTCGGTAAAGGTGAACAGATCCTCTGGCATAAGTTGACCGCCTCCGTGCCCGGTTGCCACGCCGAGGTTTGGCCCAATATATCACATCGCCGGCCGTCGACCCTTATCGGTATGCAGACGGGTCGCTGCGTCGGGGCGGGTGCCAGCCGGACCTAGTTTCGCGAGAAACCGCCGCCACCGACGCCACCGCCGACACCACGGGTTCGCTCGTTGACCAGAAAAGTAGCGGTGTCGCGGCCGTGGGAGGTTTCGAGTTCGGCGTCGAAACGTTGCCCGCCGAACGCGCCCAGCATTTCGAAGCGCCGTTCGGTGTAGACGCGCCCCTCGTATCCTTCGCTCTGAATATCGCGCTCCGGTTCACCGGAAAGATACATTTCAACCGCAGTCGTCATGAGCGAGTCGCGGTCCTCCCCGCTGAGAAAATTCGGAGCGCGCAAGAACACGTAGCCCCAGCGTATGCCCTGGTGTTCCATCATGAGGTCAGAATCCCATTGCTTTCCGACGAGGAAGGACGCGCCAGCAACGTCTCTAAAATAACGCGCGGGTCAGCGGGACGAGCACGGCTGTCGGCGTCCCGGCACAGGCAGATATTGAGGAAATGGTGGGCGGTGAGGGACTCGAACCCCCGGCCTTCTGCGTGTAAAGCAGACGCTCTAACCATCTGAGCCAACCGCCCGGGAGACGTCCCACGCAGACAAAGAAATGGTGCGCTTGGCGAGATTCGAACTCACGACCTCTGCCTCCGCAGGGCAGCGCTCTATCCGCTGAGCTACAAGCGCGCGTCGGAAATTGGTGCCGAGGGAGGGATTTGAACCCACACGTCCTAAAGGACACTGCGCCCTGAACGCAGCGCGTCTGCCGTTTCGCCACCTCGGCAAGGTGGTTTCCGTTTTTGGTCCCGCTGCGGCCGGTATGGTGGGCGATGGAGGATTTGAACCTCCGACCTCCTCGGTGTGAACGAGGCGCTCTAACCGCTGAGCTAACCGCCCGAGCGTGACCTATTGGCAAATATTATAGCCCTGGCGTGCCCACACGGCAACCGGTACACGGCTTCGCGAGAGGCAAGACAAGGACGGACCCGGCACATTGGCTGGCCGGGTCAATGGGCACACGTTATGTAAAAGAAGCCTCAATTTTGTGCGTGCCGTCTACATAACGTGCGTTGTGCGAACCAACTGGGATCAGTGACCACCGACCCCGCTGGGTTCTTTGCCAGGTTCTCCCACGGCTCCCGAATCCCTTAGCCTGGCAAAAGCCTCGGAGTCGTAACCGATCTCCGCCAACACTTCTTCATTGTGTTCGCCCAAAAGCGGAGGGGCCATTCGCAGTTGGGCCGGAGTCCCCTGTAGCTTTATCGGCGAGTTGGGAACCCGAAGGTCCGGCACGTGGGGATGGTTGATCTCCAGGAACATTTCCCTGGCATTGACCTGTTCATCAGCCACCACGTCCGATGTTTTGTTGATCGGTCCCACGGGAACTCCCGCCTCATCGATCACCTTTACCCAGTGCGCCACGGAGTTGGTGGAGAAAATGCCGTTCAAAAGGTCAACCATCTCGCCACGGTGCGCCACCCGATCGGGATTCGTGGCAAACTTGGGATCGTCCTTCAAGTCGGGATGCCCGATTGCGTTACAGAACCGCTCCCAAAGGTTCGGGTTGGCTACCCCCAGGATGAAAAAGCCGTCGGAGGCCTTGAAGCTTTGGTAAGGCACCAGGCTGGGATGGCCGGATCCCAGGCGATGGGGCTCGATGCCGGTGCCGATATAGCCAGTGGCGTGGTAGCTCATGGCGGCGACCTGTCCATCCAGCAGGGCGGTGTCGATAAGCTGTCCCTCTCCCGTCTTGTCCCGATGGTACAGGGCGGTGACGATGGAGCCGTAGGCCAGCATTCCCGTGAAGAGGTCCACCAACGAGAACCCCACCCGCTGGGGCGGGCCGTCCGGATCGCCAGTGAGGTGCATCAACCCGCTGTAGGCCTGGATGATCAGGTCGTAACCCGGCTTGTTGGCCATGGGACCGGTGCGCCCGTAGCCGGAGATGGTGCAATACACGATGTCCGGATTGATGGCCTTGATGTCCTCGTAGCCCAGTCCCATCCGCGCCAAAGTGCCGGCGCGGAAGCTCTCGATCATTACGTCGGCTTCCTTCGCCAGCTTTTTCACGATGTCCAGGCCCTGGTCTGATTTAAGGTTGACGGACAAACTGCGCTTATTGCGGTTGAACGACATGAACTGGGTGCTCTCGCCGTTCCAGATGGGTGGCCATTTGCGGGTTTCGTCACCATCATTGGGCTCTTCGATCTTGATGACGTCGGCCCCCATGTCGGCCAAATTCTGGGTGCAAAACGGGCCCGCCAGGGTGCGGGTGAGATCGACGACCTTGATGTTTTCCAGAGGCTGAGGCATCGTTTTGGTCCTCGCTTTTTCAGGTTTTCCGGATTATAGCACGGGGGTAATCACGCGTTGACGCGAGCGGTTTCAGGTGTTAACGTAAGCCCGAATTTTTGTTATGTCAGGTTGTGATGACGCGCAACGAAGGTGACCGCCCCCTGATCCTGTCCCTCGGCGGCATCAATATGGACTTGGTCACTTTTTCCGACCGGTTGCCGGCGGACGGTGAAACCGTGGTCGGTGACCGGTTCGTGACATATCCCGGGGGCAAGGGAGCGAACCAGGCGGTGGCGGCGGCGAGGATGGGGGCTCGGTCGGCGATGATCGGTCGGGTTGGCGACGATACGTTCGGGCCGCAACTGGTCGATTTGTTGCAGTCGGTTGGCGTCGAAACTAGCGCGGTAGGCGTCACCTCGGAAACCAACTCCGGCATCGCCGTTATCAGCGTGGGCGAAGGCGGCCAGAACCGGATCGTGCAGGTTTTGGGCGCCAACGAAACCTGCGGCGATGCTGAATATGATGCCGTCGCGGCGCTGCTCCCCCACGCGTCCGCGCTCATGTTGCAGTTGGAGGTGTCGGTTAGCCTCTCGATCAGAGTGGCCGAGTTGGCAGCCTCGCAGGGGGTGAACGTTATTCTCGACCCGGGTCCGGTCCGTGCGGTGCCGAACGAGTTTCACCAATGGGTTTCGATCATCACCCCCAACGAGACCGAGGCGGAGGCGCTGGTCGGGTACGCCATTGCCGACGCACACACCGCGGCAAACGCCGCCGGCGGGTTGTTGGCGAGAGGCGTGGGATCGGCAGTGATCAAACTGGGGGCGCAGGGGGCGTATTGGGCCGACGGTCAAGCAAGTGGCATGGTCCCCGCGTTTGCGGTGGAGGCCGTGGATACCGTGGCGGCGGGCGACGCGTTCAACGGTGCGCTGGCGGTGGCATTGTCCGAAGGCCATCCGTTGGAGACGGCGGTACGATGGGGATGCGCGGCGGGAGCGTTATCCGTCACGCGGATTGGAGCGCAGGGATCTATGCCGGAACGCCACGCAGTGATGGCGCTGCTGAATTGACCGGCGCCATGGGACGAAGCAACCAATATGGCCGTGGCAATGAACAATAGCGACAAATACTGCGCCGGTTGTGGGACGCGTTTGGTCGTGCGGGACCACGAAGGACGCAATCTGCCCGTGTGCCCGACGTGCGGGCGGGTGGTTTACTACGATCCGAAACTGGCGGCCGCGTGCGTCATCGAGCGGGACGGGCAGACGCTGATGGTCAGACGGGCGGTGCAAACGGGCTACGGCCTGTGGAGCATGCCGGGAGGTTATGTCGACCGGGGCGAACCGGTAGAGACGGCAGCGGCGAGGGAAGTAGTGGAGGAGACGGGCCTGCTGGTGCAGGTGCAGGAACTGATCGGGTTGTTTTCGGATGCCGGCAATCCGGTGGTGGTCGCCGCGTACTCGGCGACGGAGGTTGGGGGCGTGCTCGCGCCCGGACCCGAATCGCTTGACGTGGGGTTTTTCCCGATTGATGGATTGCCGCCCCTGGCGTTCCCACGGGACGAACAGATCATCAGGCGATGGCAACGGATTCGAGACCACCAACCCTGAGCCGACTATCGTGTCGCTGATCCGGCGGCTGGGCTCGCTGCAACCGCTAGCCAGACAGGCGGGGCGCACCCTGTTGGACGCCTGTATCCGTTGGAGTGCGCGGGATGCGGAGGTTCCGGCAAAATCATCTGCGACCGGTGTGCTGAGGAACTGCCCGAGCTGCTCCCGCCGTATTGCGGCATTTGCGCCGCGTACAGCGAGCTTGAACTTTGCCAGGTTTGCGCACAGATGGGCCGGCATTTCGAAGGCGTGCGCGCCCCGTTCCGGTACGAAGGAAGCATCAGGCAGGCGATACTGGCCCTGAAATACGGCGGCATCAAGGCAGCCGCGCCGCAACTTGGAGACATGCTCGCCGACTATCTCCAGTCCAACCCGCTCCCGGGCGACCTGATAGCCCCAGTGCCGATGCATGCCACTCGAAGGCGGGAACGCGGGTACAACCAAGCCGAGTTGTTGGCCCGCCGGGTCGCCGGGCGGTGCGATATTTTGTACCAGGGCGATTTGCTGGTTCGAACCCGACGGATCGATGCCCAAGCGGGCATGACCGGCGCCGCCGAAAGGGTTGCCAACGTGGCGGATAGCGTCGCGTTGTCCGACCGTAGTGATGTGCGTGACAAGCACATCATATTAGTCGACGACGTGGTGACCACGGGAAGCACGCTGGATACCTGCGCAGCGGCGCTCAAGAAGGCCGGCGCCGCGTCGGTCTGGTGCCTGACGCTAGCGGTGGCCGGGAGCCGGCGCCGGGGAAAATGATCACGGGGTACGACTTGCCCGAGAGGGCGCGGTTGTGTCCGTTGTTGCGAGGTCGGCAGGGTCAATGTCGCGTCGATGCGCGGGTCCCGTGTTGTCACGGTCGTGTTGCGGCGGCGGCAGGTTAGCCACCCCTGCGAGTCTCGTTGCCGGTGGCTGCTGCGAAGATTGGGCAGTACAATCAGGCGATTCGCGTTTGACATCCTACAGGCTGTCTGCTGAAATGGCGGCAACGGGTACCATACCGACACCAAAAGATCAGGAGGCAGCATCATGGCAGGTAACACTATCGTTTACGTTGGCGCCGAAGCCAGCGGACTCTACCGAAAGATGGCGGGCGATGCGCACTGGGATCTGCTCACCGATGGGCTGGCGCCGGCCACTCAGGCGCGGGCCATTGCCATTCATCCGAACGACCCGCGCACTATCTTTTGCGGCACGCAACGGGGCGTTTACCGGAGCACCGACGGCGGTGACCATTGGCAGCGCATGAACATGACCGAGGGGCGGGCGGTTTGGTCCATCCGGTTCCATCCCAACGACTCCAATGTCATGTACCTGGGCACCGAAGGCGCCGAGGTGTACAAGAGCGAAGACGGCGGCGAGAACTGGGCGCACATCGCCACCGTTTCGAACCCGTCACAGGTGCAGATGGCGTTTGCCATGCGCATCCTGGGCATCGACATCGAAGCCGCCAATCCGAACAATATGTACGCGGCGCTGGAAGTTGGCGGCGCGGCCAGCAGCACGGACGGCGGCCACACCTGGACGATTCGCAACAGTGAATTCGCTGGCGACGTGGACCTGCTGGACTTGCACGGCGTGGCGGTAGGCGGCGCCGACTCCAGCTCAGTGTTGATATCCAATCGCACGGGCGTCTGGCGGAGCACCGACAAGGGGGCGTCCTGGCAGGACTGCAACTTTGACAGCTTCTCTGACATCAAGTACTCGCGCGGCGTGGTGCGGGACCCCAGCGACCCGAACACGCTGTATGCCTGCGTGGGAATGAACTTCGGCAGCGAGCAGGGCGGAGTGATGCGCACCACCGACCTGGGCGCCACCTGGGAGAGGTTCGACCAGGGGATCAGTGCGGGCAGCACCACCTTCGGTGTGGCTGTGAACCGGCAAGACCCGTCGCAGGTCTATTTCTGCACGCGGCGTGGCCAGGTGTTCGGCACCCACGACGGTGGCGCCAACTGGACCCAGGATGCGGTACCCGAGATGGCGACGAACGTGATCAGCGTGGCGTGCACCTCCGCATAAGTCAGCCCGCTGGACAGGAAACGGCCAAAGTGAAGGGGCGGGTCCAAGACCCGCCCCGAACTTTTGCGGAACTGCCGGATACTAGCTGCTGGCTTTGGGAAGCCAATCCTCGTTCCAGGGGAACTCGTCGCGGCCATTGCCGAACGCGGGCAGGCCCTGGTCGATGCGTTCGCGGTAGGGACTGGTGACGGGTTCGCGGTACGGGTAGAGACCACCTTCGTACATCTGCTCGCCCTTCTTGAAGTGGGTGGCCTGTTCCAGGGTTTCCACGAAGGGCATGTTGATGTCGTAGAGATTGCCGGCGCTGGCGCGAGGCCGCGGCCCAGCCTTGGAGACGTGCCCGTAGAGCTCACGGCCGATGATACGCTCGGCGGCCCAGACACAATCGATGAGCTTATCGATGTCAACGCCGGTTGGGATACCCATATCTTCCATCATGTGGAGCAGGTCTTCAGTGGGGGCCATGCCGGTGGCGCGGCCGTTGCCGCAGTAGGGGCAGCCGCCGAACCCGCCGATGGTCGCCATCGAGCTCAAGGGTATCCTCGGGGCCGAGAACACGCATCGCGGCATAGGCGGAGGCGATGGCCATGTTGCGGCCGTTATGGAGGTGCAGGCGGAAGTGATCGATTTCCGGCCAGCGCTCCTTCACACGGGAGATACTCTCTTCCACCTTGGCCGGCGTGCAGTGGCTCATGGGGTCGCCCATGGAGCAACTCCGGACGGCTATTCCGGCCTCATCCCACAACCCGTGCTGATATTCCAGCAGCGTCATCAGGGTGTCCACTTCAAACTCACCGAGGAAGTTGGAACCCCAGGAGGCGTTACAGCCGATACCGGATTGGGTGATGCCGACTTCCTGGGCCTGGGCGATGATGGCGGGCCAGCGTTCCATCTCCTGCATTTGGGTGCGGTTGGTGTTACGGCGGGCGAACACGTCGCAAAGGTGGCAGCTGAGCCGCGGATACGCGTCGCGCTCGATGGTCAGGGGCGGCGAGTAGGCGCGGGCACGCTCGATGCCGCGCTGGTTGAGCGCCAGAGCGGAATAGGTGACGCCCATCTTGGGAGTGAACCGGTGTACGATCTCGTCGATGCGCTCCATCTGCGGGGTCCACCGGGGGCTGACGAACGACCCGACAACGATGCTGGTGAGGCCGGTCTCGGACAGCATGTCGAGGAGCTCAACCTTATCGTCAACGGCGATGTCGGCGTCCTCGATTTGCATGCCCTCACGCATGCCCTCACGCATGCCCTCTTCCTTGTAGTGGACGGTGGGCCATTGGTTTGGCATAAGGATCTCCTTGCGCCAGTTGGCGCGGCAGGTTAATTACCAAGGGCGCGCGAACGCGCGGAATGCCGAAGATTCCAGGGTTGGCCCGCCGGCATTGTCAAGGAAGCATCCGTCATGCCAGGGGCCGGCAACGCCAGCGGCTCGCGCTCCGTCAGCGGGTCGCGGCGCCGTGCCGGTTAGCCGGGACCGAGGAACAGGGCGTAGGCCAGCAGCTTATAGACCAGCTTGGCAGCGGTGTAAGAGTGGGCGGGCAGACCCTGATCTGGCGCGAGTTCGCATATGTCGAAGCCGACGATGTGCCGTTCCTGGCAAACTTGCCGAAGGAGACCAGTCAGTTCGAGCCAACGCATTCCGCCGGGCTCAGGTGTGCCCACGGCGGGCATTTCGGAGGGGATCCAGGACGTCCAGGTCAACGCTGACGTAAACGAGAGGGCCCAAGCCGGCGATTATGTCAGGTATGTCCGTCTGGTTCGCCGGTGGCCAGTAGCAGGCGGGAATACCGGAAGCTTCGATGAACTCTCGCTCTTCGAGGGCCAATGCGCGGACACCGATTAAGGAAATGGGACAGTGTTCGGCGATGCGGCGGGCCCCCGAACCATGACCCCAGGCAGTGCCCTGGTATTCATCGCGCAGGTCGGCGTGGGCGTCAATGTAGAGCACCGACAGATCCGGGTGGCGTTCCAGGTGGGCCAGGGCCGACCCGATGGTGGCGGAATGATCGCCGCCAATGACGCCGGTCAGCTTGCCCGAACCCTGGGATGCGTAGTGCGAAACCGCAGCCCGAACGCGCTCCATCATTTGATGCGGGTCGCCGACGTGGGGTTCCAGGGGTGGCGCCGTGTAGATGCCGAAATCCGCGACATCCACTCCTAGCTCGATATCGTAGTCTTCCAGGGCAGCTGAAGCGGCGATGATGGCCGCGGGGCCGTGGCGCGCGCCCGTCCGAAAAGAGGCGGTGCTATCGATGGGGACGGGAATGAGGACGGCGGCAGCGGTATCCAGCGAGGACTGCTGAGGCGGCAGAGCCAGGAAATTTGTCGGCGTCCAGGGGACGGGCGGGATTTGAGGATCAGGCAACAGGCGAGCCGGAGGCGGCGGTTTCCAGCAGGCTGCGCTGGCGTTGGGTCTCGCGAGTGCCCTGGTCGGCGTCGAGCCATTCCAGGCCGCGGTCGAGCAACCAGGTTTTGACGCTTTGCAAATCAAACAGGGAACGGGCGTCGGCCAAGGCCTGTTCATGGTCGAAGGACTTGCATGAGAAGACGTCGATGTTGACGTAGTCACGCTCGGGGAAGGTGTGGACGCTGATATGGCTTTCGGCGATGATTACGAAGCCGGAGATACCGTTGTCGGTCGGCTTTGGTCCGTGGTATTCGAGCACTTCCGGTTCAGTGATCCTGGTCATACCCAACGCGGCCGGGTACTCGTCGAGGAAGGATCGGAGGCGGTCGGTGTCCCACATCATGGCGTGGTCGCCGCCGAAACCATCAATGATCAGATGCATCCTTCTTCCGTGCCCCCGCCGACTGGATAAGCCCCGAAAGGATGGGGCCGCGCCGTCTTGTGAAATCGCGCCGCATAGAATATCATGGCCGCCACGCTAATTCAAAGGGTGAAATCCGCAGCCGCTGCTCATCGGCGCCGAGGTCGCAAATCCGTTGACCCGGCGTCGGCGTATGCTAGGCAACCGTAATTCCCATTGTTCCGTGCCAATGGCAGCGCGACCGACGGATAAAACTATGGCTGTAGAAGCTGAAAACCACGCTGAACCAGAGTTGGAACCGGTCACCGAGTCGGCAGACGTCGACACGATGATCGAGGTCCGGGATCTGACGCATTATTACGGGCCGATGCCGGCGGTGGAGAACGTCAACTTCACGGTGCGACGGGGCGAAATTCTCGGCTTCCTGGGCCCGAACGGAGCGGGAAAGACGACCACCATGCGGATCCTTACCGGGTTCATGCCTCCGACTCGGGGCACGGTGACACTGGATGGATACGACGTGGTCGAGAAGTCGCTTGAGGTGCGCAAACGGGTCGGTTACCTTCCGGAGTCCGTACCGCTGCACACCGAAATGACGGTGACCAGTTACCTGAAATACATGGGTACGCTCCGAGGCATGAACGGCCGTCGGATGCGCGGCCGCATCGATGACGTCATTGACGTTTGCCATCTGGAGGACTACCACAAGACCATCATCGGGAAGCTGTCCAAGGGATTCCGGCAGCGCGTGGGTATCGCGCAGGCCATCCTGCACGAACCGGAAGTGCTGGTCCTGGATGAGCCAACCATTGGGATCGACCCCATCCAGGTGGTGGAAACGCGGAGCCTGATCCAAGATTTGGGGAGGGAGCAGACGGTTGTCCTGAGCAGTCACATCCTGCCCGAGGTCAGCATGATCTGCGAGCGTGTCCTGATCATCCACGAGGGACACATCGTGGCGGCCGACACGCCGAACAACCTGGCGCAGCACCTGCGTGGTGTGGCCCAACTGGAAGTTGAAATTGGCGGGCCGCCGGCAGACGTGCTGCCCGTGCTGAGGAATATCGGCGGGGCAACCGAGGTGACTCACCACCCGCGACCGGGCGTAAACGCCTATCGTGTGAAATTCAGGGAAGGGCTGGACCTGCGCGACGACATATCGCGCACTGTGGTAAGTAACGGTTGGAGCCTGCTCAGCATGCAGATGAGCGGCATGACCCTGGAGGAAATATTCCTGCGGGTGACAACAGCGGAAGACGACGTCGAGTAACCGGACCAAACAGATATGCGAACCATCCGCGCGGTGGCGTTCAAGGAAATCCAGATCTATTTCAGCAGCCCCGTGGCGTATATCGTCGCGCTCATTTTCATGGCGCTGAGCGGGTTTTTCTTCGTCCGTGATCTGGGGAATCCTTTTCCCGAAGCCTCCTTGAGCAATTTTTTCCAGGGCGCGACGTTCCTGCTGATTCCGCTGGCGCCGGCATTGACCATGCGGTTGCTGGCGGAAGAACAAAAGCTGGGGACGATCGAACTGCTGCTGACCTCTCCGGTGCGGGACTGGGAAGTGATACTCGGCAAATACTTGGCGAGCTTCGTATTCTTGATGTTCCTGCTGTCATTGACATCATATTATGTCATCCTGCTGCTGGTGTTCGCGACTCCCGACCCGGGACCGATTTACTCCGGTTACCTGGGGTTGATCCTCTACGGGATGGCTGCGCTGGCAGTGGGGATACTGACATCAACGCTGACCAGCAACCAGATCATCGCCGCAGTGGTGGGCACAGGCATCCTGGTGGTGCTGTACGCGACTTCATTCATCGGCGACGTGGTCACCGGCGTCTGGGCCACGATATTCAACCAGCTGGGTTTTACCAGCCATTTCAACGACTTTGATCGCGGGATCATCGATTCGGCGCACATCGTGTACTTTGTTACCGTGACCGCGCTGTTCCTGTTCCTCTCGATACGCGCGCTGGAGTCGCGGCGCTGGAGGTAACATGAGCCAACAGCGCATCGGCGACGGGCCCCGTGATTGGCGCCGGCGCAGAGGACGAGACCGCCAAGGAGATGCCGGAGACGGTGGTGGTTCGGACGAGCAGCCGGCAGCCTTGGCGGAGCAGTCTCGGACGCTATTCTCATTCATAGAGCCGGCGTTCAACCTGATCGCGGTTTTCTACGCGCCGATACTCATTGCCGGCGTGATTGGTCTGATCGTCGGCGCGGTGCTGCTGGCATTCGTCGGTTCCCTCAAACTGTATGGCGGGATCGTCCTGGGCATCGGTGCGGTGTTGGTCCTGCTGGTAGGGATTTCGTACTTCAGCCAGGTGCTGGCCGCGTTTTTCAGCCGGACCGGAAGGTATGGGGTCAACACGGTAATCATGACCGCCGCCTTTTTCGGGCTGGTCGCGCTGGTCAACTACGTGGCGTTTGAGAACCATGTCAGGTTCGACACCACGGCAACCAATCAGTTTTCGCTGGCGGACCGCACGCGCGACCTGCTGGACGCACTGGAACGGCCTATCAGCGTCATCGCGTATTACCCGGATGCGATCAACGACATCGATATGCTGACGCGGCGTGGCAAGGTCGAGACTACGCTTAGCGAGTTCGGCCGGCGCAGCGGCAATTTCACCTACCGTTTCATCGACCCGCAGAAAGAGGCGGACCTGGCTCGAAGCCAGGGTGTGACGTCCTACGAGACGTTGGCAGTGTCCGCGGTGGGAACGGATATTCTCGACTTGGTGCAGCCGACGGACGGGGTTTACAGTCGGCTGGAGCAGGATCTGTATACCGCCCTGCTGGTGGCGACCGAAACCCAGCGTAAGAAGGTCTATTTCCTCGCCGGGCATGGCGAACGCGACATCAGTCGGGAGGCCGAGGACGGGTACCTGAAAATCCGTGAAGGGCTGGAAGTGGACAACTACCAGGTGGAGACCCTGCCCTGGGCGCCGGTGGATGAAGAAGTGGCGGTGCCCGACGATGCAGCACTGGTCGTGATCGCCGGTCCGACCGGGGAGTTGCCCGCGGCACACGTGGACGCGCTGAATTACTACATGGCCGGTCGATACCCGGACGGCGAGCCACGTCGGGAGGCGGCAAGGATGATTTTCCTCGCCGAGCCGGACACGCACGACAGTTTCCGTGCCTTCCTGGCGTTCTGGGGTGTGGTGGTGACCGACAGCTACATACGCGATATCGAAGGATCCCAGCCCAACGCGCCGCGCACGTTGCGGGTGGGCATCTACAACCCGCAGGCGCCACCGGAGATCGTCGCTCCCAGGGGACGGCCGTTGAACGTGGCTTTCATGCCAGGAACTGCGGCGATTGAACCGATACTGGAAGAAACCAACACCCGCTTGCCGCGACCAATCGCGGCAACCACGGCGTCGGCTCGGCTTATCGACGATATCGAGCGTGTTGATCCGGTGGAAGGGGACCCGCAGCGAGTGTATTTCCCGGCGATGTACCTGGACATCATCGCGCCGGTGGGTGGGGCTGCGCCTACCACGAGGCCACCGGACAACCAGATAGCCAGCATGGTGGTGTTCGGCGATTCCGATTTCGTGTCGAACCGGAATGTGGACCGTGGTTCAAGCGCGGCCCTGTTCCTGAACTCGGCCAACTACCTGATGGGCGACTACTCGCTGGTGTCCATACGTGACCGGGAGTTCGTCTACCGCGAGTGGAACCTGGACGAGAACGAGTTCAATTTCGTGCGGTTCTCGACCTGGCTGCTGTTGCCGGGATTGATGGGTATCATGGCGGTCGTGGTCTGGTGGGTTCGCCGGTAACCCTGCAGGGTCGGTCACACCATGAATATCCGGTTAACGATCCTCCTGGTGTTCGTGCTGGCGTTGTTTGGAGCGTTGGCGCTTTGGTTCAAGCCGTGGGAGCAGAACCCGCCGCGCGAGGAAGAACCTTGGGCATGGCGCATCGATGACGATGCCATCGTCCACGTGGAAGTAACGCACCAGGACCAAACGTTGTCCTATGACAAAGACCTGGGCCGCGGCAAGTGGTTCATCGTGGATGGCGACGAACGGACGGAGGTTCACCAGCCCAAGTGGGCGGGCACTCCCTTGCTGCTCAGCGGACCCAGGGTCAATCGGGTGTTGGCGACGACGATCGAAAATCCGTCCCAGTACGGATTGGAACCTCCCGAAAGCATCATCGTCATCACCGAGGAAACCGGACGTTCCTACGAATTCTGGCTGGGGAACCGGACGCCGGACGAAGACTACAACTACATGCGGCTAGTCGGTGACTCGCAACTGTTGACGGTTCCCGAGATCTGGGCGACGGTGGTGAACCGGCTGGTGACCGAGCCGCCGTACGTGCCGCCGCCGCTGGACCTGGGGTATTTCTACGAGGAAGATTTCCGGGATATCCAGGAGTTGGAGATTACCCACAACGGGGTCACCGTAACCTACGCGCCGGAACCCGGCGAGCGGACCTGGTATGCCACCAAGGGTGACGAGCGGACGGCGATCCAGGAACCAGAATGGTGGTTGTCGCAGTTGCAATGGTTCGGGCAACCCACCAAACCCGGCGGCCCTGACACCCCGGGGGGCTGGCATGTTGACGAACAAGGCGCGGACGATCCGAAATACGGCTTGCAGCCTCCGGATACCACGGTCAGGATCGCGACGCACGAGAAGACCCGCGAGTTTTTCATTGGCAGCGGGCACATCGAGGTTGACCTGGACGACAAACCCGTCCTGGACGCCGCCGGCAACATCCAGGTGCTGGTGCACTACGCGGGATTGCCGGACGATCCGATTATTTACGTGGTAAACCGAGTACGGGCGGAACGCACGCATTGCCTGGTGGAAAACCCGCCGACCGAAAGACCATACAACTGCCCATAGCCGGGCCGCTGAGGAGGCTATTTTGAAGGCAGAGATTATCTCCGTCGGCACGGAGCTGCTGATGGGAGAGTTGACGGATACCAACGCCAGCTGGATTGCCGGTCGCTTGCCGGCGCTCGGTATACAGCTCCAGTGGGTCAGCATCGTCGGCGACGATTTGCCCAAGCTCACCGAGGCGTTCGTGCATGGATGGGAGCGCTCGGACATCATTTTCACCACGGGAGGCCTGGGCCCCACGCAGGACGATTTGACGCGGGAGGCGGTTGCGGCGGCGCTGGGCGAGACGCCCGTGGTGCAGGAGGCCGAACTGGAGAACCTGAGGCAGTGGTTCCGAAACCGCGGCCAGGATATGCCGGGTCACAACGTCAAGCAGGCCTACCTGATACCGTCTGCCGAGTTCATCATGAACCGAAACGGCACGGCTCCCGGTTGGTGGGCGCAGCGGGACGAAAAGCATATCGTCTGTATGCCAGGTCCCCCCGGTGAAAATCGGGCCATGTGGCAGGACGAGATTGACGCCAAGCTGAAGGAAATCGTCGACACTGAGGTCACCATCACGCGCAACATCAAGACGTTGGGATTGGGTGAGGCCTCGGTGGACGAGATAATGTCCGAGTACTTCGGCCTGGAGAACCCGTATCTGGGGATCTATTCCAAGGCCGACGGCATTCACCTGCGGATCATCGCTCGCGCGGACGATGAGGCCGCGGCCCGGGAGATGATCGCGCCGATTGAAGACGCGATCCACGACCGGCTGGCGCCATACGTCTGGGGCTACGACGACGAAACGCCGGAGCTATCCGTAGGGGCAGCACTGGTTTCGCGCGGGATGACGCTGGCCACCATGGAATCGGTGAGCGGAGGATTCCTGGCCAACACCATCACGGAAGCGCCAAACAGCGACCGGTGGTATCGAGGCGGCAACGTGGCGTACACCCCGGAGGCGATGGTTGCCGCCGGCGTCGACGCCGCAACGCTCGAAAGGAATGGCGTGGTCAGCCAGGAAACGGCCAACGTGATGGCCCTGGTCGCCCGGGCTGCCACGGCGGCGGACTTTGGCATCGGCCTGAGCGGAGTGCTGGGACCGCAGGAACTGGAGGGACATCGGCCGGGGACGATTCACATCGCCATCGCCCACGGGGAAGATGTGCGGGAGTTTCCCCTTCGGACGCCGCCGCGCCGCTTGGTGATCAAACGGCGTTCGTGCAATACGGCCCTGACGGAGTTACGTAAACTGATCACGGAAGTATCTCCCTAACCCAGCGGTACAGTGATAAACGTGAGGGCGCCCGCAATTGCGGGCGCCCTTTTTCGTACCGGTATTGGACAGGGTTTACATGGTCAAAGACCGATAGAGCATGGGCAGACGTTCGGGCAGGGCCCAGATGTCGTCGAGAACCTCGTAGTTGAGGTCGCCGCACATGGTCTTGAGGTAGTCGTGACCAGCCTTGTCCACCGTCAGGCAGAAAGGAACGATATCCTTGTGCTTGGCCTCGAGCAGCGCCTGGTGGGTGTCGTGGACGGCGTATTCCTTCTCCACGCCTTCGCGGCTGTAACCGCGATCCTGCGGGCGACCGTCACTGATCAGGAACATGATCTTGGTCGCCGCGTCCTGATTGTCGAGCTTGGTGATGGCGTGACGGATGGCCGAACCCATGCGGGTGGCGTGCAGCGGTGTCACCTTGTCGATGCGGCGCTTGATCTTATCGTTGAACTGCTCGTCGATGTCCTTGATAACGTAGAACTCCACGTTCTCGCGGCCATAGCCGGAGAAGCCGTAGATTCCGTAGGTGTCACCGATGGACTCCAGGGCATTGATGAGAAGCGCGCAACTCTCACGTTCGAGGTCGATGATGCGCTTGTAGTGACGGCGCACCAAGCCCTCGCGTCGCCGACGCAGCCACACCATGTATTCCACCGGATCGTCGGGAGCGTCGCGATCGTCGACCGAATGGCGACCCTCATCGATGGCTTCGGCGGTGGAAGCGGACATGTCCAACAGGAAGACTACGGCAACGTCGCGTTGGATGCGATTGCGGCGCCAGTAGATCTTCTCATCGGGCGGCACGTTCATCCGGAGGTCGGCCCAGGCCTCAAGAGCCGCGTTCAGGTCGAGGTCCTCGCCGTCAACCAGGCGATAGGTCTTGCGCCAGGTTTCCGGCATGATGAGCTCGAACTGGCGCTTGATGTGTGCCAGTAGCGAGGCGTAATTGCGAAGGGAATCGTTGTAGAAATTCTGGTCGCCTTCGTCGAGGATCTTCTCCTTGACGATGCACCAGCGCGGTTTGTAGTCGTTGGCGCGGAAGTCCCACTCGTCGTAGACGAAGGTCTTGGGTTCCAATGCCTCCAACTCGCCGCCGCCATCGTCGTCGTGCAGGATCGGACCGTAGCCGCGTCCCGGGTCGTTGGACGGCGGGGGCACGCCGGCTTCCTTCATGATGTTCTGGGCGAACATTGCCATGCTCTGGTCGACGTCGCCTTCCTGAGCGTCCAGCTCAAGCTCGGCGCTGTCCTGGAGCAGTTGCTCGAGTTCCTCCTGGGTCATGGGTTCGGCGTCGCCCATTTCGCCCTGGTCCATCTGGAGCTTAGTGAGCAACTGGACCATCTCGGGCTTGAAATCGCCGCGGTATTCGACGGGCTCGGGCGATTCGTAGGGGTCCCCTTCGCCCTGCTCGCCCTCCTGCTCGCTCATCTGCGCCTGTAGCTTGTCGAGCAGAGCCTGGTACTCCTCTTCGGAGAATTCACCGGGATCGTCCAGGTCTTCAGGTTGGAACTCGTCCTCGGGTTCCTGCTCGTTCTGCAGGCGGGAGATTATCTCGTAAGCCCTCAAGGCTGCTTCACCGGTGTCCTCAATGGACGCCCGGACGGTACGCAGACGATGCATGATGCGGGCGAGCATGTACGCTTCTTCCCGATACTCCTGCGGTACGGGCAAACCTTCAAAGCGGTCCAAGCTCATGTGGACCAGCAGCTCGATCAGGGCTTCCTGCAACGGCAGTTCCTCGATGCGAGGCCGCTGGACGAGGGCGTCGCCCTGCACGTCCAGGGCCGCCCGGCGGATGCCGGGATACTCGGTCTTGATGCGATAGTCCAAACGGCAGTCTTCGAGCACGCTGAACAAGTCGAAAGCCATCCGGCGGTCTTCAAAAAGGGCTAGGAAACGGCCGATGTCGGTGTAGACACGCATGGTGCCACCGGGCCCGTCCCCGATTTCGACGGTCGGAGCGGCGTCCGGATCCAGCAATTGGAAGTGCTCGGCGGTCGCGGTGCGGAGGGCTTCCATGCGAGCCTGGATCGCCTCTTCCATCCGGAGGCGGCGGTCATCAAAAACGTTGGCCGGCCGGTCGAATGCGAACCGGAAGCTGCCGAATTCCAGGTGGGAGACCTGGTGAGTGGCAACGACCTTGAACCAGGCGAAGTTCTGCGTCTTGTCGTTGTAGTTGTCGATCACTGGCGGCAGGTAGACCTTGGTTCCATCGGTGGAAGCGATATCCTGATCGACCCAGCCGATCTGTTTACGGACCAGTTCCGCGGTGCTGAGCACCTCGATGTTTTCGCCGGATAGCGCGCGGGTGTAGAGGCGCATGATGCCCTTGACCCGCTCCAAGTCCAGGCTGGAGGACAGGGTTTCCAGCATGGATTCCGAGGTATTGGACTCGATCTTGAAGAAGGCGATGCCGCTTTCGGGGTTTTCGTTGAGGAGTTGGACGCCGTGCTGGTACCACTGGTCAAGTTGCTGCAGGGTAATCCGGTTGAGCACGGGGTCCAGGCTCTTGAGGAAAGGCGGGACAGCGTCGGGGGTGCTGGCCAGCAAACCCTCGCACAGGTCCAGGATGTGGCCTTGCGAGCCCGCGGAAACGTGGGACAAAGCCTGAGCGCCATCGTAGAGGAACCGGGAAGTGTCGCGGAGGCCCATCTTGGCGAGTTTTTCGCCGAGGCGCAGGAACCGTCCAGTCTGGCCCTCTTCCACGTGTTGCAAGGCACGCGGGGGCCATCTCCAGGCAGGCCTTGACCTCGCGCCAACTGCTGTCGGTCAGGGCCCGGGACATGGAAAGGAACGCCTCGCGTTCGCGTCCCATGGCTGGCAGGACATCCCGACCGAGAACCAAACACTCGGCCGCCACGTCGTAGGACTTGTAGGACAGCGCCTCTATGAGGGACGCGAACACTTCTACGTCCCAGAAGGGCAGGTTGCGTACCAGGTCAGGGCTGACCTCGAAGAACCGGGCTGCCAGCGTGCTGGATTTCCAGGTGCCCTTGTATAGGGAGCGGCCCAGACCGGCCCAGCGCGGAATGTACTGGGGACGAAGATTGGTAACGATTGACGGGCTGGATTTGAAGAAGGCGACGGCCAAGGTGGGCGAGTCCTGGGACAGGTAGGTCCCGCAGCGAGCCCACTGCATGAACGAGGCGAAGGCGAGGGATCGGGCCACCTCGGGGCTCACGCGGTAGTATTCCACCGCGGATTCCCAAGAGCGGACCGTCTGGGTGCCGATGGAGACTCCCTCGCGGGCCCACAAAGCCGCTTCTTCGTCGCTGAAGGATTCGGCCATGGTGTCGGCGACGGCCTGATAGGCTTCGGTAACTGCCGGGGGTAGTTTGGCCAGTTCGTCCAGCAGGTTGCCTGTAGCGGGATTAGTCAAGGCTCGTGTCCTCCTTTGTCAGCTCGGCATCGATTGTCAGCTCGGCATCGATGGTGTCGAGGAACTGGTCGAGGATTGTGGCGGTGGCTCCGTAGACGAGATGCTGCTGGTAGCCGTAGGAGCGCACCGAAATCCTCGCGCCATTATCGATTCGGGAGTCCCAGCGCAGCGTGGCAGGATCGCGCAGAACATTGACGGGAATTTCGACAACCTCTGCGATTTCGTGCGAGCTGGGGTTGAATTGGTATGGGTAGGGGATGGTCCCAACGAAGACTTTCACGATGAAGTTGGAACGAGTGACGTTGTCGTCAAGGCGTCCCAAAATCGTTATGTCATCGCGGGCGATGCCCATCTCCTCTTCGGTTTCGCGCCGGGCGGTGTCCTCAAAATCCGCGTCCTCAGGATCGCGGGCGCCGCCGGGGAACGACATTTCTCCCTTGTGGTGCTCCACCGTCATGGAGCGTTTGTTCAGCAGAACGCAGAACTCTCCGTCCTTCGGGTACAGCAACAGCATTACTGCCGCCGGCATCAGGCCTTCAGCGGCGGCAGTAATCCGCTGGCGGTTGGCCAGCGCATTGCGGACTAGATCGAGGGTGATTGCACCCATGGAAGTTCCATCAGTTACTCGAAGATGGAGTGCACAACCTCTTCGATGCTGCGCTGGAGTTCGGCCTCGTCTGACAGGGTCCACACGATAGCGACCTGGCAGGCGCGGCGGGCGGCGATGCCCTGCCGCATCAGCCGTCCGGCGTAGATCAGGAGGCGAGTGCTGGCGCCTTCGGCTAGGCCGTGCTCACGGAGGTTGCGAATCTTGTCTCCGAGGCGAGCCAGGGCGTAAGCTTCTTCGTCGGAACAGCCGCTTTCCTTGGCCACGATTTCGGTTTCCACGTCAACCGGCGGGTAGTCGAATTCAATGGAGATGAACCGCTGCCTAGTGCTGTGCTTCAGGTCTTTCAGGGCGCTCTGGTAATGGGGGTTGTAGGAGATGCAGAGCAGGAAGCGATCATCGGCCTCGATGATGTTGCCGGTCTTTTCGACGGGCAGGATGCGCCGGTGGTCGGTGAGGGGGTGGATCAGAACGGTGGTGTCCTTACGGGCCTCCACCACTTCGTCCAAATACAGGATGGCGCCGGCCTTGACCGCTCGGGTCATGGGCCCGTCGATCCAGCGGGTGCCGTTGGCATCCAGCAGATAGCGACCCACTAGATCGCTGGCGGTGAGGTCTTCATGACAGGCAATGGTTACCAGAGGAACGCGAACCTCACCTTCCCGGATTACCTGCCCCGCCTCGTCCCGACCCGTGGTGATGGGTCGGCCGAGTTTCCACGCCATGTATTCCACGAAGCGGGTCTTGCCGCACCCGGTGGGACCCTTGAGCAGGACTGGGATGTGCTGCTCATAAGCAGCCTCGAACAATTCCAACTCGTCGCCGACGGCGCGATAGTACGGTTCGCTGCGGACCAGGAACTCTTCGATGGCGAACTCTTTGAAACTGGGTTTGTCTTCCAGCATTTCGATGTTTGCTTCAACCATTGCCTTGATTTACCTTTCCTTTGACTCGAGCCTGCCACAGAGCCGCCACTGCGCGTTCCAATGTGGCCAAATCAGCAGAGTTTTCGACCACCACGTCGGAACGCCGGTTGCGCTCTGCCGCCGGCATCTGCGAGTTAATTCGTTTTCTGGCTTCCTCTTCGGCCATCCCGTTGCGCTCGCGGAGGCGTTCGACCACGGTGTCGGCTGGGGTGAAGGTGGACCAGACTTCGTCGACCAGTTTATCCCAACCCGCCTCGAAGAGGACCGCCGCCTCGACCACCGCGACGTCAATGCCTTGGGCGACGAGGCCACCCTTACGGTCTTCGACCATGCGAGCCATCAATGGATGCATGATGCCGTTGAGCCGCTCGAGTTCGGCCGGGTCAGCGAATACTATGGAACCGAGTTTGCGCCGATCGATTTCGCCTTCCGTGGTCAGGATGTCCTCTCCAAAGGCTGCAACGACCTGACGCCAAGCCTCGGAGTTCGGTGCGTAAGCCTCGTGACCCAGCCTGTCGGCGTCGATTATCGACGCGCCTTGCTCGCGCAATAGCTCGGCAACTACGCTTTTGCCACTTCCAATACCGCCGGTTAAACCGATTGTAAGCATGACCGCCCGAAATAATAGACTGCCGGGCATTCTAACAAGGCAGTAAACATCGGTCAACCGAAACTCACCCCAGCGAGCACGGCGGCTCCAGGAGACGGCAGATTTCGGCACGGGCGATTCGGGCTGGAATTGGTTGAGCCATCGCGCGCTTGCCAACCTTGGGTGGGGGAGAACGCCCCGGGATCCGCGGGAGAAACAGGTTTAGATTAACCGGACCCGAAGGAAAGTCGATTTTGGTAGAATTGGTCCCAACAGGGCGCAAGTTCACTATACACAAGGGGGATGACCATGCCGATCGCGAGGCTTTACACGGGTGACGACGGGCAGTCACACATCGAACAAATCGAACTGGAATCTCACCCGGAGTACGAGGCGATGCAGGCTGCCAAGGGCATATCGTTCCGCCGGGTGGACCCGGGCCGTTTCAGCGACTGGCACTGCGCGCCGCGACGCCAGTTTGTCATCACGCTGGAAGGCGAGGTTGAGATCGGCCTGGGAGACGGGTCGGTGCACCGGTTCGGCGCGGGGCAGGCCATGTTGGCCGAGGACCTCACCGGCCAGGGTCACACTACCCGTGCAGTGGGCGACCAGCCCCGACTGACGGCCACCGTACCGCTGGACGATTAGTCGTTTCCCGCGCTGCAGGTTGCCGGGCACGGTGATCGCCGGGCGGCAACCATGACGACATCCACGGTCACATATCCGCCGCGGCCGGTCGTTGACCGCAAGGAGCTCCCTCCGGGGCCGTCGGAACTGCCCGTCATCGGGCAGACGCTCCGATACATCCGGGACCCGATTCGGTTCATGCAGGAGGCGGCCGGCTACGGGGACCTGGTCACGTTGTCGGTCAAGCCGGCCCTCCTGCTGATGGTCAACCACCCAGATCTCATCAGGGACGTGGTGGTCACGAACCACCGGCTGGTGGGGCGCGGGCCGAACGCCGACGTGCTCAAGTACGCGATGGGCGACGGTCTCGTGACTGCCGGGCCCGCCGACCACCTGCAACAGCGAAGGTTGATGCAGCCGCAGTTCCACCGGGGTCGCATCGAGGGTTATGGGGAGTTGATGCGGGAATATGCTGCTCAACACCGGACTGCGTGGACCGACGGGCAGCGGGTGGACATGGCGCAGGAGATGGGAGCGCTCACCCTGCGGATAGTGGTCAAGACGCTCTTTGGACTGGAGCTGCCCGACGACGCGCGGCGGATCGGCGAGGCGTTCGAACTGATCAACAATTACCTGGTGGCGCGAGTGAACCAACCGCCGAAAATGCGCCGGCTCCTGCACCGACTGCCGGTGCCGTACACGGTGCGGTTCCGGCGGGCAAGGGCGGAACTGGACCGCATCATCTTGGGGCTGATCACCGAGCGGCGGGAAAGATCCACGGGCGAAGACGATTTGCTTTCACTGCTGCTCGACGCTCGTCTCGAGGACGACGCCGGTGTCGGGCAGCCGCTCACCGACCAGCAGGTGCGCGACCAGACCATCACGATGTTTGCTGCGGGGCATGAGACCACCGCGGTCTGCCTCACCTGGACGTGGTTTCTGCTGGCGACGAATCCGGAGACGCAACGGCGGTTTCACGCCGAACTGGATGAAGTTCTGGGCGACCGGGCACCCCAGTTGTCGGATCTGGCGAATTTGACCTATACCGACAAGGTACTGGCGGAGGGACTCCGCCTGTACCCGCCGATCTGGTTCTGGTCGCGGATGGCTTTCCAGCCTTTCGACCTCGGCGGGTATCGCATACCGCCGGGCGCGTTGTTGGCGGCGCCGCAACTGGTGATCCAACGGGACGCGCGGTGGTTCGATGAGCCCCTGGCTTTCCGGCCGGAACGGTGGACCGAGGAATTCCGGAACGAGCTGCCGCGTTACGCGTACTACCCTTTCGGCGGGGGACCGCGCCAGTGCATCGGCGAAGGCTTCGCGATGATGGAAGCCAAGATGATCCTGGCGACCCTGGGGCAGCAGTGGAAGGTTCGCCAGGACCCGCGGCACAAGGCCGAAATGCTGCCGTTGATTTCGCTGCGGCCGAAGGGCGGAATGCCCATGTACCTGGAACGACGAACCGACAAATAGGGGCGACCAACCGGTCGCCCAGAAATTTTCGAGTCGGAGGCCATTTGGCTGCCCCGCCTGGGTTCGAACCAGGGCTTACAGCTCCAAAGGCTGACGTGCTACCGCTACACCACGGGGCATCTGTCCCGATTATAGCATGGCGACCCAATCGTCCCGTCCGGGTGCGATATACTGCCGGACTAACGAACCCAAAATCGGAACAGGTGACGCGTTATGGAAACTGTAGGATTCATTGGTTTGGGCAACATGGGCGGCGGGATGTCCGCCAACATTCAACGGGCCGGCTACCCGATGATTGTTTACGATCTGCGCGAGGAGGTCGCACTGCCCTTGCTGGAGGGCGGTGCCCGCCTGGCCAACACGCCGGCCGAGGTCGCCGCGGCCAGCGACGTGACCTTCACGTCATTGCCCGGTCCCTACGAGGTGGATGCGGTGGCGACGGGAGCCGGGGGAGTGCTGGAGGGTATCCAGCCGGGCAGCGTGTACATCGACCTGTCCTCGAGCCGTCCCACGCTGATCCGGGAGATCGAGCCGAAGTTTCGCGCCAAGGGCTGCCACGTCCTGGACGCGCCGGTGAGCGGAGGCAAGACGGGAGCGGCGTCGGGGAACCTGGCGGTGATGGTGGGCGGAGATCGCGAGGTGTTCGACCGGGTGAAGCCGATCCTGGACGCCTTTGGCGACAAGGTGTTCTACGCCGGTGAGATCGGGGCCGGGAGCGTGGCGAAGCTGGTGCACAACATGATCGGGCACAGCGTGCGGCAGGCCATCGCGGAGGGATTGACCCTGGGCGTCAAGGCCGGCGTGGATCCCGAACCGCTTTGGGAATGCGTGCGGCGTGGAGCGTTGGGCCGCATGTCGTTCCTGCACGAGGGGTTAGTGCGGACGATGTTTCGTGGGGAGTTTGAGCCGGCGAGTTTCGCGTTGAACCTGGCGCACAAGGACATCTCGTTGGCAACGGAACTGGCGCGGGAGTATGACGTGCCCATGCCTATGTCCACCCTGGCGCAGCAGATCTCGCTGCAGGCGATGAACCGCGGCTGGGGTCAGGCCGACAGCAGCAGCACCGTGCGCCTGCAAGAAGAACAGGCGGGAGTAGAAGTGCGGGCCCCGGACGTGGATCCGGAAAGGGCGGCGCGGTTTATCACGACGCATCCTGACGCGGAGTAACTGAACCAAGGGACCGTAGAATCGTGCGCACAGCGTTATTGGTAGCCTGTGCTGCCTTAACTGTGATGTCGCTGTCGTGTTTCGGCGGCGGCGGTCAGCCGGAAACAGGGCCGGACTCGTCGGCCACGCCGGACCTGCAGGCCACGATTAATGCGGCACTCGCCAAGATCGACGCAAGGGGAGCCGTCGCCACGGCTCCCCCGCGTAGCGGGCCACGTTCGCCGGCTGCTACGGTTGCTGCGGAATCCGGCCCGAACACACCGCCGGAACCTACGTATACGCCGGTTCGCACTGTTGCGTCCGCGCCAACGGCGACGGCAGCGCACAGCGCAACGCGGCGTCCTGCTTTAGCTCAAACGGCGTCTCCAACATTGCCGCCAACTTTCACACCAGCGCCGACGGCAACGCTGGCACCCACGCCCACTGCGACACCGGTACCGCCGCCGCCGCCGGAACTGCGGCATATAGATGAAAAGCAGTACATGCTGGGCCTGATCAACGCCGAACGCCAGCGGGCCGGGTTGAATTCGGTCGCTTTGGGGGACAACATTGCCGCCCAACTGCACGCCGATTCCGCTCTGGATAACTGCTTTTCATCCCACTGGGGCATCGATGGTCTCAAGCCCTATATGCGTTACAGCCTGGCCGGGGGCTACCAGTCCAACGGGGAAAACGGTCACGGATTGGACTATTGCATCAGCGCGGCTGACGGTTACCGTGCCAACGACAGTATCAGGCAAGAGATCGAAAGCGCCATGGACGGCTGGATGAGCAGCCCCGGACACCGCCGCAACATCCTGGACCCACAGCACCAACAGGTGAATGTCGGGATGGCCTGGGACCGATACAACACGGTGATGTACCAGCATTTTGAGGGGAATTATGTTGAGTTCGATCGCCTGCCGGCCATATCAAACGGGGTCCTGTCGTTTTCCGGAACCACGAAGAACGGGGTGCGGTTCAGCCAAGAGCGAGATCTGGGCGCACAGATATATTATGATCCGCCGCCGCATACACTCACCCGGGGGCAGGTAGCCCGGACTTACTGCTACGCCAACGGGCGGATGGTAGCCGGATTGCGTCCACCACTTTCAGGTAACAGCAATTACACCGCGAACGAATTCACCATCACACATAACCCTTGCCCGGACCCCTACGATGTCGCGGCGGGCGCACCGGGTCCCCGCTCGCACGATGAGGCGCACCAAGCGTGGCAAGAGGCGTATGATGCCAGCGCTTCACTTCAGCCTCAAACTATCACCGTACCGTGGGTTACCGCCTTGGAGTGGACGGCTCGCGGAACGGAGTTTGCGGTGCAGGCCGACATTGGCGGAGTAGTATGACCGGAACGGAGATGGCGTCTACTCGATCATGGTATGGGGCGAAATCGGAGGACGGAGATCGGTCATATCAGAATATTCCATGTTTCACGGGGTCGAGCCGCCGGATACCTACGATCCCGACCGCCAATAGCCATAACTAGGCGGCCAGTTTGCGCAGTTGGGCGGACACGATGTCCACGAACAGGACCAGGAGCAGGTACCAGAATAGGATGAGGGTGACCTCGGTGAATTTGAAGTGGCTCATCGCCAGGCGGAATTCCATCCCGAGGCCGCCGGCGGCGACGAACCCCACCACGATGGTCGTCCGGATGATCACCTCCCAACGGTAGAAAAGGTAGGTGACGAACTTGGGCAGAGCCTCGGGGAGCACGCCGTAAAGCAGCACCTGCAAGCGTCCCGCGCCCGTGGAACGCAGCGCGCGCATCGGGCGAGTGTCCAGCCCTTCGACGATTTCGGAACCCAACTTTCCCAGGATGCCGCCGTTGTGGATCGCCAGGGCGATCACACCGGGCAGGGTTCCCTGGGTGAAGATGAACACCAGGATCATGGCCCAAACCAGTTCGGGAACGGCGCGGCTCACGGTGAACAGCGCCCGCACCAGGAAAAACGGAGCGGTCCACAACGGTGACTGGTAGGGAGCGAGGCTGCCCAGCATCACGTTGCGGGCGCCGAACATGAAGGTGGCCAGCGCTCCCAGGGCGGCCAAACCCGCCGCCGCCACGCTCATGGCAAGGGTTTCGGCGGCCATGCGCGCTTTTTCCGCCCATTCTCCAGCTTTGTAGAACGCTGGAGTGGCCGAGGTTTCCGATCCGATCAACGCGCCGGCAAAGTCCGCAGCCCGGGCGAGCGCCCCGAAGGAGAACAGGTCCTGGCGGGGGAAGTGATCGTCGCCGACGATAGTCGCCCACGCCGCTACGGCCATGCAAAAGGCGATGGCGGCGGAGGCGGCGAGGAATCCGACGCGGCGCGCCGGGGCGCTAGGGGCGGTGGCTCCGCCGCGGGCTACGGGTTCGCCGCGACTATATCGAGTGGCCATGACCTAACCCTGCTCGATGGCCACGCGACGCCGCACCAATGAGCTCCAGATATCCACCACCACCACCAGCGCGATGAGGAAATAGACGAAGGTCCACATGCGGGTGTAGTCAATGTCCTGTAGGGAAATCTGGATGTTGTGCCCGAGTCCGCCCAGGCCAACGAAGCTCAGGATGGCGGCCGACCGTATGCCGCACTCCAGGCGGTAGAAGGTGTAGCTGAGCATGTCGGGCAGGGCCATTGGGAGCCGGACCGAACCAGAAAACCCGCCACTCCGACGCTCCCGCGCCACGCAGCGCCCGGAGCGGGGCTTCCGGAACGTCCTGCAGCAGTTCGGCGTAGATTCGCCCGAGGATGCCGCCGTAGGGCAAGCCCAGCGCCAGCACGCCGGCCATGGGTGACAGGCCGAGAGCGGCAACGAAAAGCCAGGCCCACACCAACTCGTGGATGGCGCGAAAAACCGCCAGCGCAAAGCGCGCTGACGAGATGTTCCAACGGCGGGCCCAGGGGGACCGGACCAGGGTTCCGGAGCCGATGATCCCCAGTGGGATGCCGATGACCAGCGCGACGGTCATGCCGGCCCAGGCGTAGGCGAGGGTGGTCCAGGTGGAGCGGGCGCCGATGGAGAGGATGTCGAGAGATATCTGGGGTTGGACGGCGGCCGCCAGGATCTGACCCACGGCGCGCACGCCGCCGGTGTTGAGTAGGCCATCGTCCCAGCCGATGCCGACCAGGCTGATGGAAAAAGCGATCAGCAATATCGCGGTGAGCGCGCCGCGTCCGCCCAAGGATCCCTCGTGCGGGCGGTCATTCATCCCGCAGGCCCTCCAATGCATAGAGGGCGGCCAAGTGATCATCGGTGACTTTGTGGGAGGGAAGGTCGAATGCCATTTCACCGTTGCGGAGACCGATGAGGCGTCCGAAATAGGTTCGAGCCACGTCGGGGGAATGGACGGTGGCAACCAAAGTCTTTCCGGCCTGGCGGGCCGATTCGGTCAGGATGCCCATCACCTCGTCGGCCCGCGCCGGGTCCAGGGACGATACCGGCTCGTCGGCAATGATGATGGCGGGGTCCTGTACGAGAAGGCGGGCGACGGCCACGCGCTGCTGCTCGCCGCCGGACAGAAAGCCGGCGCGCACACGAGCGCGATCCCTGACGCCCACGCGTTCCAGGGCGGTCATGCCCACCTGCCGCTCCTGGGGCCACACCAGCGAGATTACCGATTTGAGGAGGCTCCACTCGCCCAGCCGGCCGGCCAGCACATTTTGCAATGCTGAGAGGTTGGGCACGAGGTCAAACTGCTGGTGGATCATGCCGACCTCGCGGCAGAGCTGGCGGCCCGGATGGAGTTGGGCCAGGTCTTTGCCGCGCAGGAGGATGGATCCTTCGGACGGCTCCAACTCACCGGCGATCATGGACAGGAGGGTGGTCTTGCCGCTGCCGCTGGGCCCGAGCAACGCGACGGTCTCGCCCGGCTCGATGGTGAACGAGAGCGGACGAACCGCCTCGACTTCTCCGTAGGTCTTGCCGGCCCGGCGGATCGCGACGGCCGGGTGGTTACTGTTCAGAGATGAGGCCGAGATCGCGGGCGATGTTTTCGATGGGCGCGTAATTTTCATTGGACGTTGGAATGAACCGATCAGCCTGGAAGGCATCCATGATCTCCTGATCGCGGCCGCCGTTGGAAGCGTTCAGCTTGAGCAGGGCATCGAGCACGCGCTGGGTGAATCCGGCGCCGTAGACCTCATCTAGGCCCGGTCGGACCACCCAGTGGTAATCGACGTAGCCGGGAGACGTGTAGAAAGCGGCGACCCTGGAAGTGTCAACGTCGTCCTTTTCCAAACGGGTTTTCCACACGTTGGCATTGAGAGCGCCGGCTTCGACGGCGCCGGCCTCGACCTGTTTCCAGGTGGCGTCGTGGGACCCGCTGTAGGCCACGCTTTTGAAATCCGTCTCGGGGACGATGCCTTCCTGGTCCAGGAAGAACCGGGGCATCAGGTTGCCGGAGGTAGAACTCTCGCTGCCAAAGGTGAAGGTGCGTCCCTTGAGGTCTGACAGCGAGGATATGCCGGAGTCGGGGGCGGCGACGAACACCGAGGAAAAGTTTTCATCGGTGCTGCGCTGGGCGACGGCGCGGGAGCCGGGAACAGCTAACCGCGCCTGAACTCCGGTGAGCCCGCCGTACCAGGCCAGTTGGACGTCGTCGTTGTCCCAACCGGTCACCAGAGCGGCGTAGGACTGGGAAGGAAGATACCGGACGGCGACTCCGGTTTCCTCGGCGAGGTGTTCGGCGAGGAGGTTGAAGCGGGCTTCCAGGACGGCGACGTCCTGGTCGGGTACCCCGCCCACGTAAAGGGCGGGTTGTTCGGCTTCCGTGCAGGCGGTGACGACCAGAATCGCCGAGATCAGGGCAACAGCAACGGCAGCGCGCGCCACGAGGCGTTGGAGCATGTAGGTTTCACCATCATTCTTGAGGCCGGCGTCAGGAGACGCTCAATCGATACAGAGAAGACGGGAAACGCGAACGCGGTGATGAAGGGGAAACGGCTGTTCACCCGGCGCGCGACGCACCCGCCCACCACTCAACCCGGAGTGGTCGGCAAGGCGTTCAAGTGAAACCGGAGCCCGCGCTACACATACGTTGAAGAATGATAACGACCGGTTATGGCGGCGTCAACGCGGGGGCTGCGCCGGCAGGGCGTTTCGATCATCGTCGTGGGGAATGACACGAGGCGGCGGTCGGCAGGGCAACGCATCGGTTTTTGGCAAGAGCGATTGCTACGGGAACGAGATTGCCACGCTTCGCTCGCAATGACATTTAGCGAAAACGCGCTCGTCAATGACATTTGGGAACAACACGCTCGCGATGGCATTTAGGAAACACGAATGACCCGGTGCACCGTAACGGTCGGGACGGGGCTACCTGAAATCTGCGGGGGAGGGGAACGAAGCGAGCAGCGGAGAGACGGTATCAATGGTTGCCGAACTGATGCTTTCCACCGTGGGACAACCGCACATGCCCATGGTGGCATCCAATTCGTCCCGCAGCAGCTCGAGGACGGCAGCGAGCCCAGGGGAGCCGTCAACCGCCAGTCCCCAGAAGAGAGGGCGGCCAATTAACACCGAGCGTGCGCCCAGCGCGATGGCTTTGAAAATGTCGGTGCCGCGACGAACTCCACCGTCCAGGTACACCTCGGCATTGCCGTCGACAGCGTTCACCACCTCAGGAAGAACTTCGATGGTGGCCGGAGTGGTATCCAGGTAGCGTCCGCCGTGATTGGAAACGATCACCGCCTTGGCGCCGTTTTCGGCGGAAAGGCGTCCGTCCTCGCCGGCCATGATTCCCTTGACCACGACAGGCAGTCGGATGTTGGATGCGAACCAGTCGAGGTCGTCCCAGGTGGATGCCACGTCCCTGATGTCGCTAGGCCCGGCCGGGGCGTCCGCCGCGAACTTCCAGCTGTGGGTGCCGAGGTCCAGTTGGGCATAGTTGGGCGAGTCCGCGCCGACGTAATCGTTGCGGATGTTGCGTTCCCGCTTGGGTTTGATTTTGGCGTCCAGGGTCATGCAGATGGCGGAGTATCCGGCTTCCTCCGCGCGGGCCGCCATCTCCAGGGTCAGGCCCCGATCTTTGAAGAAGTACTGCTGGAACCAGAGCGGGCCGGCGGCGGCCGCGGCCACGTCCTCCAAGGTGCGGGAGGCGTGGGAGCTGAGAACCATGAGGGTTCCCATTGCGCCGGCGGCTTTGACCGTTGCGATCTCCGCCTCCGGATGGGCGGCACCGTGATTGCCGGCGGGGTCCAGCATCACCGGGAGAGCTATTTCCTGTCCCAAGACCGTGGTGGCCAGGGACCGGTTCTCGACGTCCACCATCATCCTGGGGCGCGTAACATGATGGAATCGAACACGGCCCGGGTTCGACGGATGGTAATTTCATCGGTGGCTCCGCCGGCGATGAAATCGTAGTGTCCCTGCTCGATCCGCTCTTTCGCGATCTGTTCGTACTCAAAAATATTGACGGGTTCCGTGGCCATTCCGATTACCTCAGGCGAGTGTTGGGGACTTTGAGAAGTGATGTCCGCCATTATACATAGCGCGGGAAGAATGCCCTTCGGCTCGGGCGACAGCGACGAGATTGCCGCGCTGCGCTCGCAATGACATTAGGGAACATGCGGGCGCAGCCTGGGTTATGCCCGGAGGACGTCCGGGATTGGGGTGCCCAGAACGCGTTCCAAGACCTTTTGCCAGATGGGGGACAAGGGAAAACGGGTGTCGCGGTGTGTCGATATTTCGCCGGTTTCCGGGTGGCAGGGGCAGCGGATTGGAACGGCGCCGCGCTCGTACCAACCGTGGGGGTCCGCACTCCGCATCAGGGGCACCTTTTCGAGCTTCCATTCGGCGACGATCTCGCCGTAGTTGGGCAGGTCGAGGATGTCGCGCACGCTGGTGATGGGCGGGAGGTCCTCGGGTCGGAAACGGGGCGGCAGGCCACGGGCCCAACGCTTGTGATAGCGGACGGGCCGGGGATTGCCGGCGATGATGGCATCAGCGTCCTTGAGCAGCGCGGCGACACGACGCCGGAGACGACGCAGCGGGCAGCCGCGATCGCCCACGCGCTTGCCGTGGCGGGTTTCCTCCGATGCCAGGTATTCGGGCAGGCTGTGCACTTGCCGAAACGTCTTGACGTGGGAGCGGCTCATGCGACCGCTGCTCACGCATCCGTGGATGGCTATTTCCAGCCGGTGCCGGGTGTTGTGACACAACCCAGCGTTGACCGCGAGGGCGGTTGCCGCGTGGGACACGGACCGACGGAGCGCGACGGCGGCATCGGCGATGTCGCCGGCCTGGCCGGCGGTACGGGCGCGAGAGAGAAACGCCATGCTCCTCTCTTGATGATGATTTACGGTACCCATTTTAATCCTCGAAGGGGGACCGAGGCCGCGGACGGCGCACGGCCGTCGCAACCCCGGTTTGCCAGATAGCTGCGGCCAGCCGGAAACGAACCCAAGGCTGGGAACGCAAGCACGAGCCGGCGCGCGCAATCATGGCGTGACGATACGATACGGGACGGGGTGGGTCCCCCGCTGTCGGTGGAAGGTTGAAACTCCTATTACGGTTGGTGGGTGTCGGTGAGGGTTGAACATCGGGGATCGGGTCTTGGGGTCCAGGTTGTCGGCGCCACGGCCTGAGAGCGTTGTCTGCGAGATTCCAGTGCCAAGCTTCCATGTCCCGGCTTTCGCGGCAAGCGCGAGAGCCGACACGGGGCGGAGGTCACACCCGCCGCGCCACCGCGCACCCGTTCCGTTGAATAAGACGGCGAGAGGATGCGAGGCAGCGAGTTGCAATCCGACGCGCCGCAGGCCGGAGCCCGCAGCGGTTTTAGGCCGTTGAACCTGGACTGTTGACCCGATATTCCCGATGTTATGTTCAGACGGGTGGACCGGTCGTTCCCTGGCGCCGGGGAGTGCGGACGGCGAAACGTGTACGAGGTTTCGCCGTCCGGCTGGGGTCCGCCTGTCTGACTGGTGTACAGGATATAGGACGGGCGTTCGTTCGCGCTTGGGGTGGGTGTCAGCAATTTTTCGGCCGGCGTGGTGGGCGGATGGGGCGGGGTGATGCGACGGCTTGCGGGAAGGGTCGGTGCTGCGGCGACGAGATTGCCACGCTGCGCTCGCAATGACAGTTGGGCGGGCTCGTTATGGCGTTTGGCGGTGTGGGGGTGTCACCATGGCGGTTGCGGTGTCGGCCGGCGATGGGTGGGAGTGGGGATGCGGGAGGGGCGCCTGGAGTGTGATTGCGCTGGCGTTGCGGCGCAACTGTTCAGGCATGAGTGGATCCGGGCATCGCGGTGTGCTCTCGCGTGTCTAAATCCTGCCTGATTTTGCTCGCGCGGAGCCGCAGGCAGCGGCAAACGCGGCGTTCACCTCACCGCCTCTGAACGGTTACCCCCGGTTGGTGGTGTCTCATTTTGAAATGGCGCATTACGAAACTCGATGATGTCCATGCTCAACCCGCCGAGCCAAACAGCCCGCGCCAACTAACAATGGGAACCCCGTCCGAGCGCGCTGCCCGTCTTCCAAACTGAAACGGCAACCAACACTTTCGCAATCCAACCTATCCCGCTACACTGAAACGACACGCTGTGGAATGCAACCCACTATGACCACCCCCAACGCCATCACGGAACTTCTGGCAGCCTTGGACGACGATCCTCAGCTGGAAGCGATGCTGCGCCAGCGCATCCTCACTAAGAGGTTTCTAAAAATGAGGAGGCGGGCCAGTCTGCGCAGGGTGAGGCCGGTCTTGCATGTAAATCCATTTTGGTGTTTCATCGATCACACAATCTTGGTAGTCCTTGCTCAACGTCGTTTTCAGGTTCATCCAACCGAAGGTGCGTTTCCCACGACCCACCGCCGAGGCAGGCACTGAAGGTTATGCTGCTGTGCTGGGCGCCGCCCAACTCCAGGGTCCAGCTCCACCACCGCCTGGCCCACTCTAACCAATTTGCCGCCGTAGGCCCATCAGCCCATATCACTGTAGTCGAGGGAAACTGGCCCAAGCCGGTCAGTACCAACCGGTGGCGCCGTCCCGGTCCTGAATGTCGGCGGGATGCACTGCCACCGCCAGCGGCATCCCCAGGGTATCCACCACGATGTGGCGTTTGCGGCCCTTCACCTTCGTTTGCCGCGTCGTAGCTCTGGGCCCCTTTTTTTTCCGTGGTCTTCACCGACTGACTGTCGATGATGGCCGCGCTGGGACTGGCCTGGCGACCCTGAGCCTGGCGCAGCTCGGCGTGCAGGACGCCATTACCTTGCAGGTGCCATCACGACGCCAGGTCGGAAGTAGTGGAAGACAATGCGCCACGGCGCAGGTCGTGGGGCAGCATCCGCCAGGAGCACCCAGTGCGCAGCACGTAGCGGATGCTTGACGATCTCCCCGCCGGGGGTAGGTGGATGGGTCGGCCGGCCCGTTTTGGGCGGTGGCAGCAATGGTTCCAGCAGTTGCCATTTCGGTCGCTGAGGGTCGCTGGGATAGGCTGGTCGTTTTCAATGCGCCCCACGTTAAGACCAATCCCCTTATCACGCCTGTATCCTCTACCCTAATTACCTACCCTAACTCTACCTCCCCAATTTTCCATTCAATTCACAAAACCTTTTTATACAACCCTCTAAGGAAATCCTCGACTTGCCCCAGAAAGTAGCCGAACTGACTGACGCTGTCAGCGACCTCGCCAGCACCATAGCGGAGATGGCAAGGGTTTCCGACCAAAGGTTGACCGCCGTGGAGAACCGGCTCGATGCGGTGGAGAACCGGCTCGGTACTGTGGAGGTCCGGCTCGATGCCGTGGAGGTCCGGCTAGGCGCCGTGGAGAACCGGCTAGGTGCCGTGGAGAACCGGGTCGATGATGTCGCGCTCAAAGTGGACGATCTGACGGTGCAACAGACGACCATGCAAGGCCAGCTCAACCACCTGTCCGACCAACAGACGATCATGCAAGGCCAGCTCAACCACCTGTCCGACCAACAGACGATCATGCAAGGCCAGATCAACCACCTGTCCGACCAACAGACGACCATGCAAGGCCAGCAGACGACCATGCAAGGCCAGCAGACGACCATGCAAGGGCAGCTCAACAACCTGACCGGCACCGATTACGAGCGCAAGGTCGTCCGACGGGCACATCGCATTGTCCGGAGACACCTGGGCGTCAGCAACGGACAAGTCCTCGTAGCCATCAACCGTCCAGACGGTCAAACAATCACGGACCTGCTCGACGCGGGAGCCGACCAAGGCATCATCACTGAAGACGACGCCGACGAGTTGGACCGCGCAGACATCATCCTGCGCGGCAATTCGCCAGACGGCGACGATGTTTATGTGGTGGGTGAGATCTCAATCACAATAGATGACGGCGACATTGACCGGGCCGATCATCGGTCCCGCATCTTACAGAACGCCAGCCGAGTAGCCACCCGCGCCGCCGTGATCGGAAGCTCCATCTCCGACGCCAATCGGGAACGGGCCGCCAACAGCCGCGTCACCGTAGTCATTCTGGACGAATGAGCCGAGGCAACGCAGCACAGCGTCGACCCCAATGGCGCCGCTCAGGTCGCATTCACCCAGCGAATGCATAGCCGCGCACACGGCATCCCAGCGAAACAGCCCAACCCGACCCGATTTATTCGGAATCGTAATACGCCGTTTGAAACGGCGTCACCATGCCCCGTTGAACTGTTCAGACTTGAGTGGATATGGGCATCGCAGTGCGTTCCCACCATGTCGAAATCCCGTCTGATCATGCTCACTCGGAGCGACAGGCGGCGGGAAACGCCGCGTTCGCCTCACCAACTCTGAACAGTTACCCCCGTTTGAATTGCTTGACCCTCTTACATGGCCATGCTAGCCTCGCAGGTGGAGAACGCCGGACCGGCCGGGTGACCGCCGCGAGGTCTTGCACCTCGGGGAGGAAAGTCCGGGCTCCTCCGGACAGGGTGCTGGGTAACGCCCAGGCTCTGGCGTGGGCGACCACGTCGGGGACGGAAAGTGGCACAGAAACATACCGCCGGGGCGTCGATGACGAACCGGTAAGGGCGAAATCGGACGGTAAGAGCGTCCGGCCGAGTGCGGCGACGCACCGGCGGCCAAACCCCACCTGGAGCAAGGCCAAATAGGGGGACTATGGGTGTCCGGCCCGTCCCCGGGTTGGCCGCTCGACCCCGGCGGTAACGCTGCCCTGCCTCACAGGGCGATACGGCACGCGTCGTATCCGGGGCTAGATAGATGGTCACCGTCCGCTCAGGCGGATACAGAACCCGGCTTACAGGCCGCCCGGCATTCTCCACTTCCACATCAAAATCCACGAGATCACCTACCCAGGCAGGTGATACCGGCGGGAAACGGAGAGGGATATGGTCAGAACGAACCGAGCCAAGGCCAAGCTATTGGCCGGCGAAATCGCGGTCGGAGGCAGCGTGAATTTTTACGCTCCGATCGTGGTTGAAATGTACGGCGTGCTGGGTTTCGATTGGGTCTGGATTGACTGCGAGCACGGGTCGTCGAACGACTCGGAGTCGGAAAACATGATCCGCGCGGCCGAACTGCACGACATCACTCCCGTGGTGAGGGTTCCCAACGCCGAACCCTCCACGCTATTACGGTTTTTGGACCGCGGCGCACAGGGACTGATCGTTCCGCATGTCGACAACCGGGGGCAAGCCGAGGCCGTGGCGAGGGCCACCCACTACCATCCGATGGGCGACCGGAGCAGTTCCACGGGCGGGCGCACCAACAGGCTGGGCAGCGGGCTGCCGCCGGCGGAATATTACGACGCTGCGAACCGCGAAACCCTGGTGATCTGCATGGTGGAGACCCCGGAGGCGGTGGCGAACGTCCGCGACATCGCCAGCGTGGATGGCGTCGATGCCATCCTGGTGGGCAGCAGCGACCTGACGCAAGCAATGGGTATGCCGCCGCAGCCGACGTGGATGCGGCCATCGCCCGCGTGATCGATGGGGACGCTGGCAGAGGGCAAGATCATTGGCGTTGCGGGCGCGGGCATGACGGTGGACAACGTGGGCGGTTCCGCGAGTTTCGCGGGCGAGGTGTCAGGCTGATGTCCGTCAATCTCCAGGACTTCGTGCGGCAGAGCGCCGGGAGGTTTTTGGAGGAGGTGCGGGCGTAATCTGGCGCCGTCGACGGTGTTCGGGACCGGTGCGTGGGTCAACGGTGCGTCTCTCACCAGCCGCCCTACCACTGCCGACAGAGACGGAAGGACCGCAGTAGCGCACGAACGCGGGCACGAATGAGGATCCTGCATTTCTCCGATCTGCATATCGGTGTGGAGAACTATGGCCGCACCGATCCCAATACCGGGCTCTCCACGCGGTTGGGAGATTTCCTGGAGGCGCTGGACGAGCTGGTGGAGTATGCGCTGACCGGCGATGTTGATGTGGTGGTACTCGCCGGGGACGCATACAAGGGGCGCGATCCGACTCAGACCCACCAGCGAGAATTGGCCCGCCGATTGCTGCGGCTGTCAGACGCCGGCATTGCGACTTTTCTGCTGCCGGGCAACCACGACCTGCCCGCCGCGACCGGGCGGGCCCATGCGGTGGAAATATTCTCCACGCTTCAGGTGCCCCACGTGTACGTGGGAGCGAGCCTGCAAACGTACACGGTGCCGACGCGAGCGGGTCCCCTGCAAATCCTCGCCGTGCCGTGGCCGTCTCGTGGAGCCATGCTGGCTCGAGAGGAGTCGCGGGGTCTCAGTATCGAAGAGATACGTACGGAGACCGAGCGCAGGATGACGATGGCGATCGCCGGCCGCGCACAGGGGATCGACCCCGATGAACCGGCGATCCTTACCGGGCACGTCACCGTGAACGGGGCGACCGTAGGCTCGGAGCGGTCCATGATGCTGGGGAACGACCATGTACTGAACGCGAGCGCGGTGCAACGGCCGGAACTGGAATACGTCGCGTTGGGACATATCCACAAGCACCAGGTCCTGCGACCGCCGGGTGGGGACGGGCCGGCGGTCGCGTACTCCGGGAGTCTGCAACGGGTGGATTTTTCCGAGGAAGCGGACGACAAGGGGTTCTGCCTGGTGGACATCGATCCTCGGGCGCCGCAAGGGCAGAGGTTGACTGATTTCCGGTTCCAAACCATCGGGGCGCGCCCGTTTGTGACCGTGGACGCTGCGGTGCCGGAGGTTGAGCAAAATCCCGCCGCATTCGTGACGCGAGCAATCGCGAGGCACCGGGTTGACGGGGCGATCGTGCGGTTGAGGGTCAAGTTGTCATCGGAACAGTCGGCGAAGCTTAGGGACGCTGATCTGCGCCCGTCGCTGTCGGCAGCGCATTATGTAGCCAGCATCTCCCGAGAGGTCACCGATGCGGAGCGCCGGCGTATCTCGGTGGAACCGACGGATCTCCAGCCCCTGGCTGCGTTGCGGATGTACCTGGAGAGCCGCGGGTTCAGCTCCGAAAGGCGGGATCATCTGCTGGAGCGAGCCGAAGAACTGCTGTCGTCGGTGGGAACGGAGCGGGAGCAGTGATCCCGCGCGGCGAACATTCCGGTTCCATCGTTGATGTACCCGGCGTTTCGGCGGGGCATTGGACGGACACGGACGCCGCCACCGGGTGCACGGTGATCCTTTGCACGGATGGCGCGGTGGGCGGCGTCGCCGTGCGCGGCGGGTCTCCGGGGACGCGGGAGACCGATTTGCTGGACCCGATCCGACGGGTCGACCGGGTCCACGGTATCTTGCTGAGTGGGGGAAGCGCGTTCGGCCTGGCTGCGGCCGGAGGGGTGCAGCAGTGGCTGGAAGAGCGCGGGATAGGTTTCGAGACGCCACATGGTCACGTTCCCATTGTTCCGGCGGCGATACTGTACGACCTGGGTGTGGGCAGGTCGGACGTGCGTCCCGACGGGGCGGCGGGTTATGCGGCGTGCGAAGTGGCGGATGCGGACGTGCTGGCGGCAGGTTCGGTGGGAGCCGGAACCGGCGCGACGGTGGCCAAGGCACTTGGGATTGGTGGTGCGATCAAAGGGGGTATTGGTTCGGCTTGTTGCGTGCTGCCGGACGGTGTCTCCGTGGGCGCGGCAGTTGCGGTCAATGCGTGGGGAGGGATCTACGATCATCGTGACGGGGGTTTGATCGCGGGTCCCCGGGGCGAAGATGGCGCGATGGCGGATCCGGTAGAGGTTATGTTGACCGGAACGTCCTCGTCCGGGACATCGTTGCTGACGAACACCACCATTGGCGTCGTGGCGACGGACGCAAATTTGGATAAGATGCAGGTCAATTTCGTCGCATCCTCATCCCACGACGGGATGGCGCTGACCATTCGGCCGTGCCACACGCCCAGCGACGGCGATACGATGTTTTGCGTGGCGACGGGCCGGAACTCCGCGCCCGTGAACTTGATGGCCATCGTTACGGCGGCCACCCACGTGACCGCGCTGGCGATTTTGGACGCGATACAGTCCGCGCGGGGTTTGGCGGGGATACCGGCGATATCGGAGATGACGCATGGTCAGGGCTGACGAAGTTACAATCGGTTTCGTGGGAGCAGGTGTTTTGGGCAGCGGGTTGGCGTTGGCCTTGAGCGCGGCCGGTTGGCGGATCGGGGCAATCGCGAGCCGGACGACCGCGAGCGCCGAGCGCGCGGCCAGCCTCATCGACGGATGCGCGGCGCCGGCGACAGCGCAGCAGGTGGCCGACGCCTGCGACCTGGTGTTCATCACCACACCGGATGCGGCGATAGCTGAGGTGGCGGGAACGGTCAACTGGAGACCGGGCCAAGGTGTGGCGCATTGCTGTGGCGCGGCGTCGACTGAATTGCTGGGCCCGGCGTCGGACGCTGGTGCGGATGTCGGTGCGATGCACCCCTTTCAGACATTCGCGGCCATCGGCGGACCGGGGCAGGCGGCCGAACGACTGCGGGGAGTGACCTTTGCGATATCGGCAACCGGCTGGCTAGCGGAGTTTCTGCCGAACCTGGCGCAGTCGCTGGGCGGGCGAGGCATCGAAATCCCCGACGAGATGCGCCCGCTCTACCACGCCAGCGCGGTACTGAGCTGCGGGTACCTGGCAACGCTGCTGGACGCCGCGGTGGGATTGTGGACGAGCATGGGGTTCACCGAGGAGGACGGGGTCAGGGCTGCGGCGCCGTTGGCGCGCGCTACGATTGAGGCCATCGAGCGGCAGGGGCCGATCAATGCGGTTACGGGGCCGGTGGTGCGTGGCGATGCCGACACGGTGGCAGCGCATCTCGATCTGCTGGCGCGGCACGCGGCTCATCTGCTGCCCCTGTATCGCCAGTTGACGGAATCGTCGTTGCATCTCGCTCGGGCCAAGGGAGTTGAGGAAGCACAGTTGGAGCAAATGAGGCGGACAATCGGCGGGTCTGGCTGATAAAATCGCGGCACGATGGCGATTACGATTCGAAAATTGGCCGAGATGAAGCGGGACGGGGAGAAGATCCCGATGGTCACCGCTTACGACTACACGGCGGCGCGCATCGCCGATGCCGCCGGCATACCGATCATTCTGGTTGGCGACAGCCTGGGGATGGTGGTGCTCGGATACGATTCCACGGTGCCGGTGACCATGGACGATATGGTGCGGCACGGGCGCATGGTGAGTCGCGGGTCGTCGGAAGCGTTGGTGGTCGTAGACCTGCCATTCATGTCGTACCAGGTTGATGCCGCAGAAGCGCTTCGGAACGCCGGCAGACTGATGCAGGAGGGCGGGGCCCATACCGTGAAGATGGAAGGGGGCGTGTCGATTGCAGGCACGGTGCGACGCATGGTTGACGCCGGCGTGCCGGTGATGGGTCACATCGGGCTGACGCCGCAATCGGTGAACGCGTTGGGCGGATACCGGGTGCAGGGACGCACCAAAGCAGCGGCGCGTCGGGTGTTGGACGACGCCTTGGCGCTGCAGGAGGCGGGGGCGTACTCGGTGGTGCTGGAGTGTGTTCCGGCGCCTTTGGCCAAGGTGATAACCGAACGGCTGACGATCCCCACTATCGGTATCGGGGCCGGGCCCGACTGTGACGGGCAAGTCCAGGTATTTCACGACATGCTGGGCCTGTTCCCTGACTTCGTACCCAAGCACGCGCGGAAGTATGCCGAGTTGGGTTCCGACATGACCCGAGCTTTCGAGTGGTACGCCGAGGACGTGAGGAACGGCGCGTTTCCCTCGGAGGCCGAGAGTTTTACGATGAATGAACGGCTGCTGGTGGAGTTGTTGGGTGAAGAGAGTTGAGTTCTTCACCGGGGCGGGAACGCGATGGCAGGGTCAGCGCGTTCGATGTACTGATCCACCGGAACGGACAGTTTCTGGCCGCCTTCTATGTTATTTGGTCAGCGCTGACGGCCATTCTGGCGTATTCGCGAGTAGCGGCGGCGGAAAATCCACCGTTGGCGTGGACTGAAATTGCTATAATCGTTATCGCGTCCGCGGCGGTTACCGCTGCCGTTGCGATTCCCTTGGCTTTCGGATTGACGGAGGGGGTACCCATGGTTTTGGCCAAATTGTTGACTGACCGATACCGACAGGAAGGTCGGGTGGAAGGTAGGGAAGAGGGTCGGGAGGAAGGTCGTGAAGAGGGTCGGGAGGAAGGTCGTGAAGAGGGTCGGGAGGAAGGGCGTGTGCAGAGCGACAGGCTCTGGGACGAGTGGAACGAACGCCGCTTGGCAGCGGAACGCGAGGGCAGGCCGTTCACCGAGCCTACTCCTTCTCAAAACGGGACACATTAGGTTCGAAACGGAACACTTGAGGGAACCCTCTGTTGACCAAAGACATGCTTCGCTGCACACCGGCGTCGGCCGGAGCTTTCGGCTGAAATTGCCTCTTGACGGCGCAGCCGGGGATCGAACCGCTGTACAATTCGCGGAGGGGGTACCCATGGTTTTGGCCAAATTGTTGACTGATCGATACCGACAGGAAGGTCGGGAGGAAGGGCGTGTGCAGAGCAACAGGCTCTGGGAGGAGTGGAACGAACGCCGTGTGGCAGCGGAACGCGAGGGCCGGCCGTTCACCGAGCCTACGCCTTCTCAAAACGGGACACATTAGGCTCGAAACGGAACACTTGAGGAAACCCTCTGATGACCAAAGACATGCTTCGCTGCACACCGGCATCGGCCGGAGCCTTCGGCTGAAATTGCCTCTTGACGGCGCAGCCGGGGATCGAACCGCTGTACAATTCGCGGAGAGGGTACCCATGGTTTTGGCCAAATTGTTGACTGACCGATACCGACAAACGGAAGGTAGGGAGGAGGGTCGGGAGGAAGGTAGGGAAGAGGGTCGGGAGGAAGGGCGCGTGCAGAGCGACAGGCTCTGGGACGAGTGGAACGAACGCCGCCTGGCAGCGGAACGCGAGGGCCGGCCGTTCACCGAGCCTACGCCTTCTCAAAACGGAACGCATTAGGCTCGAAACGGAACACTTGAGGCAACCCTCTTTTGACCAAAGACATGCTTCGCTGCACACCGGCGCCGGCCGGAGCTTTCGGCTGAACTTGCCTCTTGACGGCGCAGCCGGGGCTGGGACATTCGATTGTTGTGGTACGGATCGAGGCGACTCGGGAGTCACTGAGCGATGCAAGCACTTTCGGCAACAACCTGCACTATGGCAACGAGATTGCCACGCTTCGCTCGCAGTCACTGAGCGATGCAAGCACTTTCGGCAACAACCTTCACTACGGCAACGAGATTGCCACGCTTCGCTCGCAATGACATTCAGGATAATCGAACGGCCCTAGCAGCCCGGGATCGAACCGCTGCACAATCGAACCGTTGCACAAAGGAATTGACCCAAATGCCCAAACTTGAAGGAAAAACCGCCATTGTAACCGGAGCCAGCCGAGGGATTGGCGCGGAGATCAGCCGGCTGTTCGCGGCTGAAGGGGCGCGAGTAATCTGCGCCGCGCGCACGGTCAACGAGGGCGACCATCCGTTGGAAGGCTCGCTCTCCAAGACGATCGCGGACATCCAAGAAGCCGGCGGCGAAGCCACACCGGTGGCGGTGAACATTTCGCTTCCCGAGGACTGCGAGCGCCTGGTCGAGGAGACCCGCAGCATCTACGGGCCCGTGGACGTGCTGGTGAACAATGCCGCGCTGACGTACTACCTGCCCATAAAGGATTTCCCCATCAACCGATGGATGCGGTCGTGGGCGGTCAACTTCCATGCGCCGTTCATTCTCAGCCAGTTGGTACTGGGGGACATGATCGAGCGCGGTTCGGGAAGCATAGTCAACATCTCCTCCGGTTCGGCGGTGGGTCCGGGACGGGGGCCGTACACCACGCCGCCGAACAACGGCACTTGCTACGGGGCCGAAAAAGCGGCCCTGGAGCGTTTCTCGCAGGGGTTGGCCCAGGAAGTGTACGAGTATGGGATTTCGGTTTCGGCGGTGGCGCCGTCGCTGGTGGTGCCGACGCCGGGAACCGTGTTCCACAATCTGGTTGAAGGGATGGACGACCCTCGGGGCGAACCGCCGGAACTGCTGGCCCAGGCCACGTTGTTGTTGGCCTCCGAGCCGGCGGACAAGGTCACCGGACGGGTTTGCTACAGCCAGCAGATACTGCTGGAATTTGGTTGGATTGACGAAGGCCGCGGGTGGGGTGTCGATGATACGCGTGGGCCGGGCAGCGGTTACAGCCAAATGTAATCTTTGGCGTGATAAGATGGCCCAAACGCCGGCATAGGAGTACCGCGATGGAGTTCCAGCTCAGCACAGAAGACGCAGCGTTCCAGAGTAACCTGCAACAGTTTATCGCCGACGAATACGTCCCGGAATGGGAATTGGGAGAACGGGCCTCCACCGAGGAAAATTGGCAGCGGACCCTGGACGTGCGGCGCAAGCTGGCTGACCATGGGTGGCTGACCATGCACTGGCCGGAAGAGTACGGAGGCCAGAAGGCATCCCCAGTTCGTACGGCCATCTTCAACGAAGCGATGACATACCATCGTGCTCCGGGGCGAGACAACTTCGGCGTCAGGATGATGGGCGCGACGTTGATGATCCACGGTACCGACGATCAGAAAGCCGAGCACCTGCCGCCCGTAGCCAAGGGCGAGGTCCAGTGGTGTCAGGGTTACAGCGAGCCGGAATCGGGCTCCGACCTGGCATCGTTGAGCACGCGCGCCATCCGAGATGGTGACGAGTTCGTGGTCAACGGCAGCAAGATCTGGACATCCATGGGTCACCGGGGCGACTGGATTATGCTGTTGACCCGGACCGACACCGATGCGCCCAAACACCGGGGAATCAGCTTCTTCCTGGTTGATATGAAAACGCCCGGGATCGAGGTCCGACCGATCATCAACATGGGCGGCCGGCACGAGTTCAACCAGGTGATCTTCGATAACGTTCGAGTTCCAGCGCGGAACATCGTAGGAGAGGAGAATCGTGGTTGGTACGTTGCGGTGACGTTGCTGGACTTTGAGCGGTCGGGCATAGATTACTCAGCGGCGGCCCGGCGTCATCTCGACGATACGCGCCAGTGGGCGGACGGCGTCAGCAGGAACGGCAAGCCCCTCAGCCAGGAACCGTGGGTGCGTAACGTGCTGGCGGACCGGTATATCGAGTGCGAGGTGGCACGACTGATCGCGTACAACGTGGCCTGGATGCAGGGCGAGGGGCTGGTGCCCAACAAGGAAGCCTCAATGTCCAAGGTGTTCGGCAGCGAGACGGTGCAGCGAACCACGGCTTCCTGCCTGGAGGTCATGGGGATGTACGGCGGTTTGCGGGACGACAAATGGACGCCGATGGAAGCGGATATGCAGGAGCACTGGCTCCGCGCGTTCTCCCACACCATTGCCGCCGGCACCAGCGAGGTCCAACGCAATATCATCGCATCCCGCGGACTGGGCCTCCCCCGAGGTTAGCTATTACCGTTGATGCCTGGTGGATGTCGGCGCACGCGGAATGCAGTTGCCGGGTTCCGTCAGCGGGCTGGTTGAACGAGACAAGTATGCCGTCGATAGGCTTCTGAATATTCCGCACGGCCGCGATCTTGCCGTCAGGACAGTCTGGATAATCGAAACTAGAGAAACCCGGCCCAGGTTGGTCACGGCGTACCCGAGTGTGAGGCAGAAATGATCTCAGAACACGATCGCGTTGTGCTCATTTCAGACATCGTCGGCGAAGCGGTTAGGGCCGGTGACGTCGGTACTGTGGTGCATATTTATCCTCAGCATGCCGCATATGAAGTGGAGTTTTTCTCGCTGGACGGGCAAACGTTCACCGTGGCCACAGTCGAGCGGACACTGGTTCGACCGGTGAATGGATTGGATGTTGCCCATGCCAGGACCGTTTCTGCGTCGGCCTGAGCCAGCGTTGGCTTGATCTCCCGCGACTAACACCAAATTGGATGGTTCCGTGATGCCCGATGACTCCGCCAGCCAACCCGTTCTGTACGCTCTTGATTCCGAGGGGGTCGCCACCCTGACCCTGAACAACCCGGAGCGGCGCAACGCGCTGTCGTCGCCGACGCTGGAAGCATTGGAAGGCTTGCTGGCGCAGATGGCCGGCGACCCGGCGGTGCGTGTCGTGGTACTGCGCTCGGAAGGGCCGGTGTTCAGCTCGGGACACGACCTGAATGAGCTCGTCGACGGCGACGCCGATGACTACACCCCGGTGTTTGAAGCCTGCGCCCGGGTGATGGAGGGGATCCGGCTGCTTCCCAAACCGGTGATCGCGCAGGTGCAGGGTCTGGCCACGGCGGCCGGATGCCAACTGGTGGCGACCTGCGACATCGCGGTGGCAGCTGACACGGCGGCGTTTGCCACGCCGGGCGTGCAGATCGGCCTGTTCTGCACCACGCCGGGAGTTGCGGTGGCGCGGTCGGTGATGCCGAAAAAGGCGATGGAGATGCTGCTGACGGGGCGTCCGATTTCGGCGCAGGAAGCGTTGGAGTTCGGACTCATCAGCAGGATTGCGCCAGCGGACCAGTTGGGAGAACAAGTTACGGAGTTGGCGCAGCAAATAGCGTCGGCCAGCGCGCACACATTGGCGTTGGGCAAGTCGGCGTTTTACCAGCAGATTGAAATGGACCGGCCATCCGCGTACCAGTTTGCCAGCAAGGTCATGGTGGACAACCTGCTTGCGGACGATGCCAAAGAGGGCATTTCGGCGTTCCTGGAAAAGCGGCAACCGGTGTGGACGACCTGACGGTCACCAGAGGAAATCATGGCACTGAAAGAGTTTATCAAGGGGTCGTTCGACGCCAATTGGGAGTGGCTGGTCCGTTATGTTGACGGGCTGACCCAGGAGGAGATCGAGTTCGTTCCCAACGAGCAGTGCCACTCAATCGGGTTCATCGTGTGGCATTATGGGCGGGCGTTAGACATGTGGGTCCAGTCGCTGGCGAAGCAAGAGCCACAGCTCTACGAACGGGAGTGGGCGGAGCGTCTCGGCTTCGCGCCGGAGCCGATGAACGTAGGGTTCGGCTACAGCGTCGAGGACCTGGTCAGTTGGCATTGTCCCGGGAAGGCCCTGTTGATGGAGTACGCCGATGTGGCCCGCAACAACCTGCTCGATTTTCTGAGCGGGCACGACGACGACACGCTGGTGAGCACCCAGATGACCAACCGCCGGGGCGAGGGCATGGCGGTGGCGGACATGTTCCGCCTGCTCATCTGGGAGGTGAACCAGCACGGCGGCCAGGCCGGCTACCTGCGAGGGATGCAGCGCGGCCTGAACCAGTAGACCAGTGAAGATCGATGGCGTTGGGGGCGAATTACCGTTCGCCCCTACTCTTTTTACGCACGGAGGCACCAGAATGGCATCCAGCAGCCTGCGATACCGTTATAACCCGCTGCACCAGGACATTATCTGCGCGGAGACTGCGATCAACGACCTGGCGGCGACGGTGGACAGCCTCGGCGCCAGCCGGGCGATGATCACCTGCGGGCCCACGATTCTGTCGGCTTGCGACGTGGTACCGCGCGTCCAGGAGGCGCTGGGATCGAGATACGTTGGGACGTATTCGGGCGTAGCGCCCCATTCGCCGGTGGACACTGTCGAGGCCGGAGCGGCGATGGCGCAGGAAACGCAGCCGGACATCTTCATCAGTGTCGGCGGCGGCAGCACCCATGACACTACCAAGGCCATGGCCGTGCTTCTCGCCGAGGGTGGCGACATTCGCGACTATGCCATCATCTTTGAGCCGCCGGACAAGATCACGGTGCCGCCCACACCGTCGCCCAAGCTCCCAATCCTGAGCGTGCCGACCACCATGGGATGCGCGGAGTTAGCCGTGGCGGGGGCGGCGTGACCGACCATAGCCAGGGGCGCAAGCTTAGCATCGCGGGGGATGGGGTGACCCATCGCACGGTGGTCATTGATGGCCAGGCCCTGGCAACCACGCCGCTGCGCATCCTGGTATCCACGGCCATCGGGCAGCTCCGCATCGCGGTTGAAACGGTGTATTCCACGGGTCACAATCCGATTGGCGACGGCATGGCTCTGCACGCAATCCGCCTGCTGTTTGAAAACTTGCCTCGCTGCAAGGACGGCGACATCGACACGCTGCTGGCCACCAAGACCGCCTGTGCCATGGCGTCGTTGGCGTCCTTTGGCGGGCTTGGGTTGAACACCGCCACCTGTCATCACGTGGGCGGGTTGTATGACGTGCCCCACGGCGAGGCCAACGCGATCCTCCTACCTCACACCATGCGGTACAACCTGGACGCGTGCGCCGACCGTCAACGGCTGATCGCGGAGGCCATTGGGGTCGCCAGCAGCACGATGACGGACGAGGAAGCCGGGTTGGCCGCCGCCGACGCGGTGGACGGATTGTGCCGGGAGCTGGAATTGCCGCGCACTCTGCGAGAGGTGGGCGTTCCCGAGGACGGGCTGGAGTACATCGCGACGGCCACGCTGCAAGACCGGAGCCTGAGCACCAACCCCAAGCCCGTCATCGACGCCGGGCCGATCATGGAAGTGCTGGGCGCGGCCTACTGACGGGCAATCTATAGGTTCTCGATCTGCACGGGTTCCACCGGGTCGGCGAGGTCGAAGCGGAAGACCCGGGAATAGAAGTAGAGCTCGGCTTCCAGGGCGCGCTTGATGTTTTGGGCGCGGCGGAAGCCGTGCTGCTCGCCTTCGAAGGGCAGATAGGCGCACGGGATGCCCTTGGACCGCACGGCGGCGAACATCATCTCGGCCTGATTGGGCGGGACGATACGGTCTTCCAATCCCTGGAAAAGGATGATTGGACAGGACAGTCCTTCGGGGTGGTGGATCGGTGAGCGGGTTCGATAGGTCTCGGCCCCCTCGGGGTAGGGAGCGACCAGGCGGTCGAGATAACGCGACTCGAACTTATGGGTATCCTCAGCCAGGGCGGTGAGGTCGGAAACACCGTAGTAGCTGGCGCCGGCGGCAAACACGTTGCGGAAGGCCAGCGCGGCCAGGGTGGTATAGCCGCCGGCGCTGCCGCCCCGGATGGCCAGTCGGCTGCCGTCGGCCAGGTGCTGGTGTACCAGGTGCAGGGCGGCGTTGGCGCAGTCGTCCACGTCAACGACGCCCCAGTTTCCGTTGAGCAGTTGCCGGTAGGCCCGGCCGTATCCGACGCTGCCGCCGTAATCGACGTCCACGACGGCGAACCCCCGGGTCGTCCAGTATTGAACGGACAGTTCGAGGGCGCCGGACGCGGCCGCCGTCGGACCGCCGTGGCTGAGGGTCAGCAGCGGGGGCAGCGTACCGTCAGGCGCAGCGTACTCCGGGTTCCGCGGGGCGTAGTACAAAGCGTGAGCGGGGCGGCCGTCGGTGGACGGGAATTCGATGGTTTGGGCGGGCGAGATGTAGTCGTCGGAGATCTCGGTGGTGGATGACCGGCGCACGGTGTTCCATTCGCCGGTGCGAAGGTTGGCTCGAATCAGGGACAAGGGACGGGTGGAGTCGCCGGCGATTACTGCGGCGGTGATGCCGGACACGGCCAGATCGCCTCGGCCCATCTCGCCGGCCGGGGCGTTGACCGGTCTCATGGCGCCGGTGCCGGGGTCCAGCAGGTTCAGGGACCAGGCGCCGCGACGGTTGACGGCGCAGACGATATTGCCGTTGGCCGCAAAGCCGTAGGTGTGGGAACCGAACACCCATTGGGGACGAGCGTATTCCGCGTCATCGGGATAGAGAGGCTCCGCGCCGTCGTTACCGAGTCGATAGAGGTTCCACCAGCCCGATTGATCGGCCACGAAGTGCAGAACGCCGTCGGGCGACCACTCGGGTTGGCACACGGACACGGCATCCCCGCCAGCAACCAGCGTGGCGTCGCCCAAGGTGCCGTCGTCCAGCACGGGAGCGGTCCAGAGATGCGTGCCGTCCCAAGGCATGTTGGGATGGTTCCAGGACATCCAGGCCAGGGTGGAGCCATCGGGGCTCAGTCGCGGCGAGGACACGAAGTCCCAACCATCAAAGAGGACGGTCTGCTCGCCCGGACCGTCGGCGGGTACGGCAGCGACGGTGTTGACGATGTTGTCGGGGTCGGAATGATCCTCGCGGACGCAGATGAGGCGGTCGCGCGCGCGGTCGAGCACGGCGTCGGCGTAGCGCAACGGAGCGTCGGGGGGTGATGGCACGAGCGTCTGCGCCGGGATCCTGGCGGTAGATGCGCTGGTCGTCGAAATTCGAGAACCACACGGTTCCGGCGTCGGCGAGCCAGGCACCGCCGCCGTACTCGTGGACGCGGGTGCGGGCGTTGAATGGCGCCGGATTGACGTCGGAGACCGTGCCGTCCGGTTCCAGGCGGACGATGACGTAGCGTCCGCCCTCTGACGGTCGGGATTCGGTCCACAGGATCGCGTCGCCGTCGATTGCCACGCTGCCGATACCGATGGACTCAGCGACGATGGCGTCGGCCGTGATCGGCGAACGCCAAGAACCGTAGGGGGCGATGATTGGAGTTGAAGGGTTGGTCAAGGTCTGTCTCCGATCTGTTCAGTCGCAACCGAAACTCGCGGGTTTTGACCCGTAAATCAGGCGACGGCCGGCATGACTTCAGCGGCCACGGTCTCCATGGCGGGGAAAACCACTTCGGGGTCGCCCGAGTACGGGGAAACCACGATGCGCGAGACGCCGATGTCGGCGTACGCCCGGGCGTTGGCGCGCATTTCGGCGGGCTCGGTACCGAGGGCGAAGCGGCCCGGCCGTCCGCCCTGCAACGGGACACTGACCGAAACTGGGATGGTGTCGGGGTCGCGGTCGGCGCGTTCGGCCTGCTCGTGCAGGTAGCGAATGCCCTGGGCCAGGTCCTCGGGCGGCATCGCTGTGGGGTGCCAACCGTCGCCGTGGCGGGCGGCCCGGCGAATGGCGGCGCGGCTGGTGCCGCCGATGATAAGCGGGATGCCTTCCGCACGAACCGGACGCGGCGAAAACGCCATGCCTTCAAATTGGAAGAACCGGCCATTGTGACGCGGGTCGTCGTCGCACCAGAGGGTTTTCATTATGTCAATGGACTCGTCAGTGTAGGGCCCGCGCTCGGCGAAGGGCACGCCCATGGCTTCCAGCTCGGTGTCGATCACGCCCACGCCGACGCCGAGGGCGACACGGCCGCCGGACAACTGGTCCAGCGTGGCGGCCTGCTTCGCCAGCCGCATCGGATTGTGGTAAGGCAGGACGAGCACGCTGGTGCCCAGGATGACCCGTTGAGTCTGGGCGGCGGCGAAGGTGAGGATGGTCAGCGGATCGTAGTAGGGCCGGGTTCCAATGCGCTCGTAAACGTAGCTGACGTTGAACACGTGGTCACTGGCCCAAACCGAGTCGTAGCCGAGTTCCTCGGCGCGCGCCGCGACGCTGACGACATCCTGCACGTTGGTGAGACCCTGGTTGTTGGAGAGGGAAAAGCCGATGTTCATGGGGGACCTCGCAGCGGGCGTGGGGATCAGTCTTCGAAGAAGCGCCGGGGGTTGTCGACCATCATGGCCTGGACGTCGGCGTCGGCAGCGCCCAACTCGATGAGGCGGGGCAGGACGTTGCGGCTGATGAACAGGTAGCCGTCGGGATTGAATTCCTCGCGTTCCCGGCGCAGGTCTTCGGAGGGCTGCACCACAGGGGTCGAATGGTCGTGGGACAGCATCAGGCGATGAGCCCAGCCGGCGTCGATGAGTTGCTTGACCACCTCGGTACGCCGCTCCCATTGAGGTGTCTCCGGGGTACGGCCACCGGGATAGCGGTCGAGGCCGAGCCACACGCCCTCCTCGAGGAGGCCGACCAGGTAACCGACATCGGTGTCGTCGTTGCTGTGGCCGATGTAGACCCGGTTGAGGTCAACGCCCTCCTCTCTCAAGATGCGCACCTGCTCCTCGCCGACCCGGTCGGGAGACCAGGTGTGGGTGCTGATGCGGGTACCGGTGGCGTTGCAGGCGCGGGCGGCGGCGCGCAGGATGATCTCCTCGTTTTCGGTGATGCCGCCCCGGTCGCTGGCCACCTTGATGATGCCGGCTTTCACGCCGCTGTCCTCGATGCCCTCCTCGATTTCCTTGATGAACAGGGCGGCGACCCGATCCACGGGAGCGCCCCAGAAGATGCGCGGCACGGAGAGATGGTTCCCGGTGCAGGGGATGGCGTGGACACCGGAGCGCCGGCTGACCTCCTGCATCATGGCCACGTCGCGGCCAAGGTCGAAGGTGGTGACGTCGATGATGGTGCGCACGCCGCCGGCGTGGGCTTCGGACAGGGCGGCCGTGGCCGCGTCGGCGATGGCCTGGCGGTCCTGGAACCCCGGGTAGGTTGCGGCCGCGCCGGCGGCGCCCAGGGTGATGTGCTCGTGGCTGAGAGTGAAACCCATATCGGCGGAGTCGATCGGGCCGAGGACGGTGTTGACTTGTGACATTCCGGTTGCCTCCGACTATCCAAGGTGGACGATTTCGACGTTGCCCCAATGGCGCTGGAAATGCTCGGCGAGGAGGCGCCGGTGGCATTGTTCCGGCTTGTCCTCGCTGCACAGCAGGCAACTGTCGGCGATTATATCCTGCGGGATGGCGGCGCGAATGAGCCGGCGCTCAATCAAGGAGTGGAAGATGGGTTCGTATTCCTCCCAGGTGACGCGCTTCCCCCGGTAATCATCCAGCAGCGCGTCGGTTGGCGACAGGCGGGGCAGATGGACGTAGTCCATGTCGCACAGTTCGCGAAGAAACCAGGGGAGGTCGCGCTTTTTGGAGAAGCCGGCCAGCCCCGAGGTGTTGCGGAGACGCACGTCGACGACTCTTTTGGCGCCGGATTCTCGCAGCAGGCCGAAGAAGTCGGCGGCGGATTTTTTGGTGAAACCGATGGTGTAGAGCTTCACAGCATGTCCTCCCATGGATCGTCGGTCGGCTGGAGGCTCGTGGTCACGTAGGCGAATTTCTGCGCCTGCCGGTCCAAGGCTTCTGCGATCACCTCAGTGCGGGACCGGAACATGTCGCCTTGCGGTGGCAGCTTGTGGATGTCTAACAGGCGGCCCATGACTTGGTCGTGGCTTTCGAGGGAACCATCGGCGAGGATGTGGGCAACATCAACATCCCGGTCGGCCAGGCAGCGGGCCACCAACAGGGTTCGGTGGCATTCCAGAGGTTCCTTTTCGGTGCACAGAAGCGCGACGCAGTTTTGTTCTGCGCCGCGAATGACTCTGCGCAGGCCGTCGTCGAACGGGTCGGTTTCAGCCACCCGGTCGTACTGGACACGACCTTGGGCGTCATAGCACGAGCGATCGACGGGTCGCCCGCCGAGCTCGCCGCCCAGATAGGTGTAGGTGATGCCAATGTCGTCGGTTAGATGTGGCGCCGGAAAAGGCGGGAATTCGAGTGGCCCTTTGAGCCTTTTAGCCTACCCACTGGATTCTCGCTTTGAACTGGTTCAAGGCTGACCATGGCACCAATTTTTCATGCTGTAAACGGCCAACCACGATAGCGGGAGCTATTCGCTGCTGAGACGCGAAGTTGTGAACGTCTGATCCAGTGAATCGGTCGCGCGCAACAAACTGGTCCCAATCTTGACGAGGGATCAGAAGATTAGACGCCCATTCATTTGCTTCAGCGTCGAGCCCGGTTATTTGACCCTTGTCATCATCGATGATGATCTCTCCGGAATCCTCGCTATGCAGCAGGATGTGCGCTGCTTCATGAAAGAGCGTAAACCACAAATGGTCGTTGCTCCGATACCGGCCGCTCAATTGAATAACCGGTTTCGTTGGGGTCAGCCACCAAGCAGCCCCGCTAAGGGCGGTCTGCGACATAGGCTTGAGGAGTGATAGCGCGACACCTGAGTTATTGCATAGATCCTGCGCTCGTTCAAAAGCGGGCCCGGTTTCCCCACTGGTGAGTTCACGGATTTGTTCCAAGGCGTCGCGGAATTGCGATTGATCGTAATCGGGGCGTTTTGGCCATTGGGCTTCGATGGCACCCACGCGCAGCCACGTTGCCAGTGCGAATTCGTCGCTCCTGAAAGTCGGAGAATGCCGATAAGCTACGTTGGCCGAGCCGTACACAGCGTCCCATTCCGCGACAGAATCAACGTCAAAGAATGACAGTAGTTTGAACACTGCATCGGCTTCGGATTCAGGTTGGTCAATTTGGTCTCGGTGAACTAATTCGGAGACCGGAAATTGACCGGCCCAAGTCCCAGATCCAGGTCGATTACTGGCTGCAAGTCGCTTCTGGTACTGTTGATACTTGCGCTCGATACCTAGCCACGCCTGAGTTGGCAGCCCTATCTCACGCTCGAATTTTTCCGCAATGTCAAGGTTCATCGCGGCCGCGCCATTCAGGATGCCGTCGAGGTCAGATTCAGTCATGTCGCAACGTACGGCGAATGTTGCGGGTGAAATTCCGCGATCTCGGAGGCGCTCCTCGAGGATTTGTCCAGGTGGAACGCCGTAGTCTGGCAGGAATTGCTTTACAGATGACGGCATGGCGCACCCCCTAATGATAGTCGATTACTTCAATGATGGTGACGGCGGTAACTCGAGAAATGTCAACTCCACCCGCCGCATGCATAGGCATGGGGTCATGGTTTGGTTCGAATATCAATCGATAAGGTTGTACGAGGTCTACGGTATACTGGCCTTGGCGGTTTTGGCCAAGCGCGTGACATCGTTCCGGTGGACCAGCAGGTACTTGCGCCAGTGATTCGACATGCTCCAGAACCGACAGCCTGTTTCCGACGGCTCGTGCAATCCGATCTCCAAATTCACGAATTAGTGATTTTTCTGAGCTGAATGTTTTTGCAAGCCGCCGATTGCTAAACCCAATTTCCACACAAAAATCCTTGTTTAGGTACTTTATTTTAGCATCGTTAGCGCTTCATTAAGGTAGGCGATTGCGGCGCGTGCGTTGAGCCGGTCGTCCGCGTCGCGGAGACGGCCCTCGGCGTCGATGCTGACGTGGGACCACTCAGGCAGGAGGGGCGACAGCAGTTCGCGATGTTTCCGGCGTGGAGGCCGCCGGCCACCACCAGGCCCAACTCCGGAGCGGCGGATCGGATGGCGTGCAGGTAGTTGGCGGAGCGGGCGGCGTCCAGCGGGAGGCCAAGACCCTCGGAGGCGTCCACCAGCACGTCGGTTACCAGGCCGGAATATTCGGCACAGCGACGGGCGAGTTCGTCCGGTTGGTGGTTGGCGGATTCCATCGCCTCGCGTCCCGCCTGGAAGACGATTCGGGACGGGTGGCAACGCTCGCGGTATGTTGCCAGGGCGGCAGGGTCGGGCCAGGGAGCGCCGCGGGTGGCGTTGATCTGGATCCCATGGCAGTTTGGGCCGCCCACTTCCGTGGCGTGAGTCAGCGCGTCCGCCAGGTCGGCGCCGGGCTGCGGGCGGTAGTGGACAAGGTTCACGCAGCGCGAATCGTTGGAGAAGATGGCCGCGATACCGTCGGGCGACGGGCAGCGGTTGGGAGCGTCACTGGGATCGCCGGACAACAGGGCGTTGCTCAGCAGAACGCCGCACATGAGCAGACGGCTGGGTTCTGCCGGGAGGGTTTCCAGTACGGATTCCACTTCACTCTGGGAGCAGAAGCCGGTGATGCCGATGTAGGGCACTATTTTGGCGATTGTCACGCTGTGCTCGGGTTCAAGCAGGGTGATGCGATTATCGTCCTCGGGGATGAAAAAGCGCGGAAGTAACGGAGCGATGGAATCGCTTTTGGCGAGTGGCCGTGCTGTGGGGACGAGATTGCCACGCTGCGCTCGCAATGACAATCAGGGAAATCGAGGCACAATGACATTCTGGAAAACCGAATGACCCTGCGGGTTGAAGGGTGTGGCTAGACGCCAAGGCCCAGGGTTTCGGCGGCCATCTGGCGGAGCAGGTATTTTTGGACCTTGCCGCTGGAGGTCATGGGGTAGTCGTCCATCAGGACCAGATGGCGGGGTATTTTGAAGCTGGCCATTTTCCCGCGGCAGAAATCGCCAAGGTCGGCGTCGGTGATGGCCTGGCCCGGCTCGACGACCACACAGGCGCAGGCGACCTCGGTGAGGCGCGGGTCCGGGACGCCGATCACCTGGACCTTGTTGACCGCGGGGTGCTCGAGGAGGAACGCCTCGACCTCGGTGGGGTCGACGTTTTCGCCGCCGACCTTGAGTACGTCCTTGTAGCGGCCCATGAAACGGATGCTGCCGTCGTCGCGCATGGTGGCGACGTCGCCGGTGTGGAACCAGCCGTCGCCGTCGATGGCTTCCGCCGTGGCCTCCGGGTCGCTTGTAGTAGCCCTGCATGAGGGCGTAGCCGCGGACGCAGAGCTCGCCGATGGTCGATGCCGGCTGCATTGCGCCGGTCTCGGGGTCGATTACCTTGAACTCGTAGCCGGGCAGGGCGTGGCCGCTTTCGACGCAACGGTCGTCCTCGGGGGCGTCGAGGAAGGAACGGGTGGCCCCGACGCCGACCTCGGTCATGCCCCACGCCGACAGGGAGGGGCACAGTTTCTCCTGGGTCAGGCGCGCGGTGGGTTCGCTGGAGGCCATGCCCACGGCCAGCAAGATGGTGCGGAGGCTGCTCCGGTCGATGTGGTCCACATCGGGATGGTGGGTGAGGTCGAAGAAGTGGGTGTCGAAGCCGTTCATCACCGTCGCCCGCTCCGATTCCAGCAGGGACAGGACTTCTCCGGCATCAAACATGGTGGTCAGCACGATGCGGGCGCCGGTTACCCACGACATCAGCGGGCCCTCGTAGAGCCCGAAGCAGTGGAACAGGGGTAGATACATCAGGATAACGTCGCGGGGGGACACGGCCATGCGGTTCGCGGCGTCCGTGATGGTGCGGATGGGGTTGTGGCAGTGCATCACGCCCTTGGGGAAGCCGGTGGTGCCCGAGGTGTACATGAGCAGGAAGGTGTCGTCGGGACTGACGGCGGCTTCGCGTTGGGCCAGTTCTTCGGCCTTCACCTCGTCGGCGCCGGCCAGCATGGCATCCCAGGCGATGGAGCCGGCCGGGCGGTCTGCGCCGAGGACGACGACGTTGCGCAGCGCGGGGAAGGCGGGTGGGTGGAGTTCCGCAGCGTTGCCGGTGTCAACCTCGGGAGCGACCTCGCGCAGCATGTCGAGGAAGCTGACCGGACCGGAGCGGTCCATGAGGATCAGGGTGGTGGAATCCGAATGCTTGACCAGGTACTCCATGTCGGTGGTACGGAACCGGGTGTTGATGGGAACGAGGACGGCGCCGATCTTGGCGACAGCGCCAAACAGGAACAGCCATTCCGCGCGGTTGGGCATCCACAAGGACACCTTGTCGCCCGGTTGCACCCCGAGGTTGATGAGCGCGCGGGCCACGCGGTCGACCTCGGCGCGAAACTCGGAGAAGCTCCAGCGACGCCCCTGGTACATCAAGGCCTCGCGGGGTCCGAAGCGGTCGGTGGCCTGGTTGAGCAGGTCGCCTATGGTCTGCTTGGGAAACCAGTCGGACATGGGTGCAAGCCTCCGGTGGTCATTTGCATGGCGGTGGCGGCCCGGCGGATGTGTTGCCACGGGCCTATGGCAGGGCCTTCAGCTCCGGCATCACTGCGTTGGCGAAGAGGCGCATGCTGGCTTCGGCGGCAGCGTAGGGCATGGCGGCGTAGCTGAATGCGCCGACGTAGGTGTCATGGGCGGTGCGGTCACGGATCTGCAGAATTTTCTCGTAGCATTGTTCCGGCGTGCCCCAAACCTGCAGGTTGACGAAGAAGTCCACGACCTCGTCGTCGCCATAGTCGAACATCTTCTCGGCGACCTTGCCGTAGTATTCGTAGCCCTTGATGTCCTTGTGGTGGTCGGCCTTGAACTGGTAGTGGTCCATCACCGTGTGCCAGTAGCCGCCGATGTACCGGCGGGCCATGTCGCGGGCGTAATCGGCGTCCTCGTGGCAGAAGGTCCAGCAGGCGACCACCGGGGCCGGCGGGCCGGCGGAACCGGCGCCGTGGCTTTCGAGCCAGGCGTTGCGGTAGTTGGAAAGGTCGCCTTCCACCTCGTCCCAGGGCTTTTGGGGGATCACCAGCATGCCGACGCCGAGCTGGGCCATGATGCGGCTGCTTTCGGGCGAGATAGCGGCGGCGTAGGCGCGGTCTTTGAAACTGCGGAACGGGTTGGGCCGGATCTCCCGCCGTGGTTGCTTGATGTATTCGCCGTCGAACTCGCAGAACCCGCTTTCCAGGCCGGCCAGAAGGCACTCGGCGGACTCGATGAAGCGAGTGCGGGATTCGTTCATGTCGACGCGAAAACCGTCGTACTCGACCTTGGCCAGGCCGCGGCCCATGCCGAGGATGAACCGGCCGTCGCTGAGGTTGTCGAGCATGGAGACCTGCTCGGCGACGCGCACCGGGTCGTGCCAGGGCAGGACGCAGACCATGCTTCCCAGCTGCATATCGGAGGTGCGACCGGCCATGTAGGTGAGGAACTGGAGCACGTCGGGGCACATGGTGTAGTCGGTGAAGTGATGCTCCACGCCCCAGATGGACTCGAAACCCAACGGCTCAGCCAAGTCGGCCAGACGGAGTTCCTGCCGATATACATCGTAATCGGTGGTGAACTTGCCTGGGTTCTGGAAGATGGTTGCGGCGCCTACGTGCATGATCGCCCCTTTGGTTCGCGGGATAATTTCGGCACTGGTGGTGCTATTACGAGGCCCGCACTTTGTCGGGAGCGCAGGCCTGCATGACTGCCTGGGTCGAGGCGATCTCGGGCCGCGCGGAGATCACGCGAACCAGGGCGACATCCAGGCCCTGGGCCAGCTTGGCGAAGGCGGCGGCGGCGCCGTCGGGCTTGCCGTAATAGCCGACGGCCAGGAGGGCGTCGGATGGATAGGCGTCGGCCACCTCGTCCATGTCGCCGCCCCGCGTGCGGATGGCGTCGGCGCCGGCCAGTTCTTCGGTGTAGCCCATCCGCTCGAAGTGGGCCCGGTAGCCGAATTGGCGCTCCCGGGTCGTGGGAACCGCGGCGCCCAACGGGTAGCCCAGGCAGTTCTTGGCGAAGGCGCGGCGGGCCACGTCCTCGTCGTCGTCGACGCAGATGCGGATGTATTCCACGACCTTGACCTCGGATGGGTCACGCCCGACGCGGTCCGCTCCCTCGGCGATGCGCTCCCGGCTCCAGGCGATCTGGTCGGGCGTGCACCAGTTCAGGCACACGCCGTCGGCAACTTCACCGGCGAGCCGCAGCATCTCGGGACCCAGGGTGCCGAGATAGACGGGGGTGTCGGGAGCGGGCCGGATGGCCAGGCGGATGTTGTTGTAGTTGATGTGTTCTCCCTGGTAGTTGACGCGTTCGCCGCGCACCAGGCCGCGAATGGTGGTCAGGTAGTCGCGCATCAGGTTGAGGGCAGACACGCGAGGGAAACCGAGGTCGCGGCGGTTGGCCGGGCGATAGGCGCCGCCGGCGCCGACTCCGAGGATGAACTTACCGCCGGTCTGTTGGCTCATGGTGCCGCCTGACATCGCGAAGCCGATGGGCGTGCGGTACATGACGGGAGAAACGCCGATGCCGGTGGTCAGCCCGCCCGCGACGACGTCGCAACTGGCCTGCCAGCGGCGGGCGCACACCTGGAACGAATCGGTGCCGATGTTTTCGGGTGTCCAGATGCTCTCGTAGCCCAGTTCAGCGGCCTCGCGGGCCAAGTTGGCCTGATCGTCCCAATTCATGCCCAGGGTGTGGTCCAGTCCGACGCCGATTTCCATTGAATGTGCCTCCGATAGTCGCGCGAATAAACAGCAGAATTCTACCACGGGAACACTGGGGTTCGGCCTCACGCGCTGGGTAGGCCTTCAGGGATCCGAAAGGATCGCCCACCTTGGGTCAACGAGGCCCGGTGCTATAATCGGCGCCGGGCTGCGAGGGAGGGTCTAGGACTTGGCCACACTTCTGGGCGCCCGGGCGAGCGAGACCTTCGGCTCGTTCCGGCGGCGCGACTTTTCGCTGGTCTGGGTGTCCGCCAACATCGCCATGGCCGGCCGGCAGATGGAGATCATCGCCGTACTCTGGTTGGTGCTGGAGTTGACCGGCGACGCCCTTTGGTCGGCCTGGCTGGCGGGTCGGCTCTCGGTTTGGCGTTTCTTTCCGTCTTCGCCGGCGCGGTGGTGGACAGGATGCCGCGCCGGCTGCTCATGGCGGCGGGTCATTTCATCGCGGCGGCATTGGCGTTCCTGCTGATGGCGCTCCTGCTGGTGGATGCGCTGAAGGTCTGGATGATCTTCGCAATCATCCTGGGCGGCGGTGCGTTCCGGACCATCGAGCTCCCGGTGACGAATGCCCTGCTGATTGATACGGTGCCCCGCGAGCGACTCACCAACGCGGTGGCCATGCTGGGTTTCGGCCAGAATCTGACGCAGTTCGTGGGGCCCATCGCCGGGGGGTTCCTGTACACCCCGCTGACTCCTGCGGGACTGTTCGGCTTCATCGGCGCGATGTATGTGATCGGCGGTTTTCTGGCCCTGACAGTACGGACCCGGAATGCGACCGCGGGCCACACCACGCCTCGCCAGATAATCGTCGGCGTGGCCGAAGGCATGCGTCATGTCTGGCAGCGCAAGGAACTGTTCATGGCGCTGTTGATTGCCGCGATGTACAACGTCACCGGCTTTCCGTTCTCCACCGCCCTGATGCCGATCTTTGCCAAGGACACCCTGATGGGTGGCCCGGAGGTGCTTGGCCTGCTCAACGGAGCGATGGGCGCGGGCGCGGTAATCGGCGCGTTGGTGGTGGCCGGCCTGGGCGATCTCCGTCGGCAGGGTTGGTGGCTGGTTTGGGCGGTCAACGGCGGATGGCACGGCTCGATGATGCTGTTCGCGGTCGCCGTGATGACGCTGCCGAGTTTACTGCCGTTTACAGCAGTACTGGTGGTGGCCCTGGCGATCAAGGTGCTGACAGGAATAGGCCGTCCGTGTCGTTGGTGCTGGTGATGACGCTGCTGATGGGCAACTCCGATCCGGAGTTTCGGGGCCGTATGGGCGGGATGCGCGTGTTGTCAATCCAGGCACATTTCCCGGCCAGTGCACTGAATGGATGGATGGTGACGCAGATCGGAGCGCCGTTGACGGCGCTGTACCTGGGGATCGCCGGATCGGTGGCGGTGTTCTTTTGCCTGTTTTCCCGGCGGCTGCGGGAAGCGTAGGCCGGGACGCGGCGCGATTGACCATACCGAGAGAAGAGCAATAGAATCCGTCGCGAGGTCCATTCGGAGTTGAGAGGGGCACCATGACTACTGGACAATTATCGCAAGGAAATGGCGAACGGCTTGCCGAAGAAACAGTTCGCGACGAAACTGAAAATAACGATATTGAAGAGGCCGTGAATTATCGCATCACTAGCTACGGAGTGGATTTTGATGTTGAGGGATTAGTGCGGAGAATAAACGGTGGGGATATTTTTGTGCCCGATTTCCAACGGGGATTCGTTTGGAATTTTAAACAAGCGTCACAATTCATCGAATCCCTCTTACTGGGACTTCCGGTGCCCGGGATATTTCTCACCATGGAACCAGCCACGGAAAAATTGATGGTGATTGACGGACAGCAGCGTTTGAAAACCCTCCAATATTTCTACTCAGGCAAATTTGGGGATGGCGAGCAGAAGTTCGCGCTACAAGGCGTGACACAGAGTTTAGCCGGGAAACAATACGCGGACTTGCGTCAACCAGATAGGCGACGCTTGGACAATTCACTCTTCCATGCCACTATAACCCGCCAACTGTTCCCAGACGATGGGATGAGCAGCGTATTCCATATCTTCCAACGGCTGAACAGTACAGGACAGCGTTTAACCCCACAGGAAATCCGCCAAGCGATGTACCGCGGCACTTTGCTGGACAATATAAGAGAGATGAACGTCGACGGAAATTGGCGCACGATATTCGGCCGCACTAGTCCGCGACAGAAGGACCAAGAACTGATCTTGCGCTTTTGGGCGATGCACGTGAACTCGGAGAAGTACGCTGCGCCGATGCTAGGCTTTCTCAACGACTTTGCTGTCGAACATCGGAACCCTGATCAAGAATTTCTAAACCGCGGACGATATTTGTTTAGAGAGGTGATGGAACTGTTCAATATTGCCGTTGGCAACCGAGCGTTCCGCACCGACGGTAGCAGACAAATGAATGCTGCGGTTTTTGACTCGATGTCGGTCGGCTTAGCTCGACGCATAGCCACTAAGCGAGAAGCCGAGCCCAGTCCCGACACCATACAGGCTGCGCATGATGCGCTTCTCAAAGACAGCGAATATATCGCCAGTGTTTCAGGCGGTACTGCTCAAACGCAGTCTGTACAAACCCGCCTCCGGAAAGCAGCAGCTGCATTCGGAGGATTGTGAAATGCAAAACGCGAAGGCTCAGAACCAGTTGCAGGAAATCCTGGAACTGTTCAGGGAACTTGGCGTAGCGAGCAGAATGCAGGTGCATTGGGGACGTTACTTATGCATCATGATCGCAAGCTTGCTTGAGAATGCAGTGCAGGCCATATACGAGGAATACGCTTACTCGGCAGCGGGCGGTAACGTGGCGCAATATGTCAGCAATCAGATCGCATTCACTGTCGGCAATGCCAACTCTGATAGCATCGTGAGAACGGCAAGAGCATTTAGCGAAACCTGGGCTAACGACCTGCGGTCATTTTTGGCGGACGACGACCGACAGTCTGCCATCAATACTATAATAAGCCAACGAAACCTCATCGCCCACGGTGAACAGTCCTCCGTCTCGCCGGCACAAATGAGAGCACATCTAGAAAAAGCCGTCGCAGTGTTAGACTTTATCGAAAACCAATGCCTTGGGTTGTCCCCACCAGAACATTAACCGACCGTTCATTCGCCATTAGGAGGGACCAAAATGACGACACCGAACATTCCCACCGAGGAACAAGTGCTGGGCTGGTTCGATTCGCTGAGCAACTGGGGCCGCTGGGGCGACGACGACGAACTGGGCACCCTGAACCTGATTACGGACGCCAAGCGGAAGGAAGCTGCCGCTTTGGTGCGCGAGGGCGTAAGCGTCACCTGCTCTCGGTTGCTGGTGCCGGAGATGGCGCCGGACGTAACCAGCATTCCTCCGCTGCACTATATGGTGTCGACCGGAGAGTCCGCGCCGTCTGAAGGCGGCGGGGGAGCCAGCGATTTCATCGGCGTGTCGTTCCACGGCCTGACGGTCACCCACCTGGACAGCCTGTGCCACCAGTTCTGGAACGGCAAGATGTACAACGGGAAGGACGCCGGCCTCATCAACAACGCCAACAAGGCCGGAGCCGGCGCCATCGATACGGTGCGCAATGGCGTGGTTACGCGCGGAGTACTGCTGGATATCGCCGCCGTGAAGGGCAAGGATTGGCTGGACGCCGCCGAGCCGGTGTTCACCGCGGATCTGGAAGCGGCCGAAGAAGCGCAGGGCGTTCGGGTCACCGAGGGTGACGCGCTCTGCATTCGCCTGGGATGGTACAAGCGGCGGCAGGAAGTGGGCGCTCCGACGGCTGCCGAGGGTCGGCCCGGTTTGCACGCGGAAACGTTACCGTGGCTTCGAGAACGGGGAGTGTCCATCGCAGCCTGCGACGCCTCATGGGACGTTGCGCCCAGCGAGTATCCGTACCTGGGCCTGCCCATCCACAAGGTGGGGATCGTCGGCATGGGGTTGTGGCTGATAGACGCCGCCAATTTCGACGAAGTGGCTCCGGTGTGTCGTCGGCTGAACCGGTGGGACTTTATGTTCACCGTCGCGCCGCTGCGCTGGCACAACGCCACGGGGTCGCCAGTCAACCCTCTGGCGACGTTCTAGGCGGTGCGGATGTCCAATTCCGACGACTACGGGCCGGGTCTCCTGGCTCCATACCGGGTACTCGATCTCACCGACGGGCGCGGGCTACTCTGCGGCAAGATGCTTGCCGACCTGGGGGCGGATGTAGTCCAGGTGGAACCTTCGGGAGGCAGCCCGGCCCGAAAGATAGGCCCGTTCTACAAGGACGAACCAGGCGCGGACCATAGCCTGTTCTGGTGGGCGTATTGCGCCAACAAGCGCGGCGTCACGTTGGATGTCAGCCGGGCGGATGGCGCGGCGCTGTTCCGGCGACTGGTTGGTCAGGCCGACTTCATCATCGAATCCGCCGACCCGGGGCACATGAACTCGTTGGGTTTGGGTTACCCCGAGTTGCAGGAATTGAACCCGCGACTGGTCATGGTGTCCATCACGGCCTTCGGCCAGGATGGGCCATACGCGGACTACGCGGCCTCCGATATCGTCGGTATGGCGTTGGGTGGGTTCATGCACCTGACCGGCGACGGGGACCGGCCGCCGCTGAGGGTCAGCATGCCCCAGTTCTACCAGCACGGCAGCGCCGCCGGAGCCGCCGCCGCGATGATCGCGCACACGCATCGGCAGCTGACAGGAGAGGGGCAGCACGTGGACGTGTCCTGCCAGCAGGCGGTGGCGCGGACGCTGGCCCATGCGCCGCAATACTGGGACCTGGAGCAGACCATCCTGCGCCGAATGGGCGCGTATCGGGAGTCGGCGGGCGGGACGTTCACGCGCATCAACTGGCCGTGCAAGGACGGATACGTCAACTTCCAGCCGGGCGGCGGTACGGCCGGCGCGGCACGTAGCGTTCGATCGATGCTGGCCTGGATGACCGAGGAAGGTATGGGAAGTCCTGAACTGGACGCGGTCAACTGGGAAGAGCTGGGCTATGGCACGGCGCGGGCGGAGATCATGGAGCAGACGGTGGACGCAGTTGCGCCGTTTTTCATGACCCACACGCGCAACGAGCTGGCCGACGGCGCACTGGAACGACGCATACTGCTCTTTCCGGTGGCCACGCCCAGCGACATTCTGGCGCACCGGCAATTGGCGGCGCGGGACTACTACGACCAGATCGAGCACCCCGAACTCGGTGAAACCGTGACCTACCCGGGGCACTTCGTCAAGGATATGCAGGACCCGAAACGTGTAGGTGTGCGGCGGCGCGCGCCACGCGTTGGTGAGCACAACCGGGAGATCCTCGGCGGGGAGCTGGGACTACAGGACCGCGATCTGGCGCGGCTGTCCGAACTCGGCGTGATCTAGCAGCGAACGGAGTAGTTGAACGATGGCAGACTTGCCTTTGGATGGGTTGAAAGTTCTCGACTTCTGCTGGGTCGCGGTGGGTCCGATGACCACCAAGTACCTCTCAGAATATGGAGCGACGGTGCTGCGAGTGGAGTCGGCGAAGCGACCGGAGACCCTGCGACGGGCCGGCCCGTTTGCCGGGGGCGAGTCCGGCATCAACCGGTCGGGCTATTTCGCGAACTACAACGCCAACAAGTACGGCCTGTCCATAGATATGGGCCATCCGAGCGCGCCCGAGTTGATCCTGCGCATCGCCGAGTGGGCGGACGTCATCACCGAAAACTTCACGCCCGGTACCCTCGAGCGCTGGGGTCTGGGGTACGAGGAGTTGCGCAAGGCCAACCCGCGGGTCGTGCTGTTCAGCGCGTCGATGCTGGGCCGGGGCGGGCCGATGCAGGCGCAGCCCGGGTTCGGCGCGGTGCTGTCGTCGTTGGCCGGCTACACTAACATCATTGGCTGGCCGGACCGTGGGCCGGTGAACCCCTACGGCGCGTACACCGACTTCGTGTGTCCGAAGTTTGCGGTGGCCGCGATACTGGCCGCCGTGGACCGGCAGCGCGCCACTGGTCTGGGGACGCACCTGGATATGTCCCAACTGGAAACCAGCCTGCACTTCGGCGGGCCGATGCTGCTGGATGCCGCCGTCAACGGCCGCGAACCGGACCTGGTGGGGAACCGTCACCCGTCCGCCTCGCCGCATGGGGCCTATCCGTGCGCCCCTGACGCTCACGGCGAAAGCGACCGCTGGATCGCCATCGCGGCGTTCACCGACGAGCAATGGGCCGGACTGCGAGGTGAGATGGCGGCGGACGGCGTGGCGGAAATTGAATCGGGCGAGTTCCGCACCTTCCGGGTTCGGAAGGCCCACGAGGACAAGCTGGACGGGATCATCGCGGGCTGGACGGTGCATCACGACCGCCACGAGTTGATGAGCCGGCTGCAAGCGGTGGGCGTCCCGGCGGGTGCGGTCAACGATACCCGCGACCTGTTCGAGGATCCGCAACTGCGCCATCGGGAGCATTTCACCTGGTTGGACCACCCCGAGATGGGGCCGTACGCCACCGACTATACCGAGGCGCAGCTCTCGCTGACCCCGGGCCGGCTGGACCGTCCGGCGCCGCTGCTGGGGCAGGATACGGAGCACGCGCTCGGGAGATTGTGGGGTTGAGCGAGGCGGAGTACCGGGAGTTGCTGGAGGCGGGAGCGTTGGAGTGATGGCAGGCCCAGGTATTGCCATTTGAATTCGCACTGGAAGGACCGCCCGTGTCACAACAAGCCCGCCGTCGCAACCGAGTGGAGAGGCGGGTGCAAGACGTGCGTGCGGCCGCGGATCAATATTGGGACGGCTCACCACCCGCTGACGGGACAGTTGCGGTGAGCATGGTGTACATTTTCGATACCGTCCCGTGTGATGTTGACAATATTCTCAAGCCGATCCTAGGCGGGATGAAAGGGTTGGTGTACTCTGATGACAGCTTAAGTTTCTGACTTGGTGTGTAGGAAGAGGGACTGCGAGCAAACCCTTCACACAGCGGGTGTGTCGCACGTCTTCGATGAATGTTATTGTAGCTACAGCCAATTCCGGTACATTCGCGTAGATGAGGGCAATAGCCAGATCGTCCCGTTATGATCTATGACCTGACAATCAACGAGCAACAAGTTGCAGACGTATTGGCTGCGGAGTACCGCGCGAAAGGCTATAAGGTGTCGCGAGAGGCACCGCTGGAATTTCTTCCGGGGTTCCGCGCTGATTTGTTGGTTGAAAAAGACGACGTGGTAGAAGTGGTGGAGGTCAAGACGCGCTCGTCGTTATTTGCCAATCCCGGCATCAAAGAGATCGAGCGCATCATAAATGCCCAGCCCGGATGGAGATTCCAATTGCGGCTGGTAGGCGAACCTGAAAAGATTGCCGTCGCAGAAAATGCTCCATCGCTGGGTGTATCGGGCATAGTCCAACGAATGTCGGAAGCCCAGGCGTTGTTGGATGCCGGATTTGTCGAAGCGGCCTTTCTGGTGGCTTGGACTGCCGCTGAGGCCGTCGTGAGAGCTCTGGTTTCGGCCGAGGGTATCGCCGTAGACCGTGCCACTGACCCAGCCTATGTGCTTGGTGTGGCCGTTGCGTACGGCGCGCTGGATAGGGACGAATATCGCCGTTTGGTTCGGCTGATGAAGTACCGGAATGCCATCGCCCATGGATTTGAAGTAAGCGATTTCACCGGCACATTGGTCACAGATTTGATTGCGTCCGTCAACGCCCTACTGGAGGAGTACGGCGGGCCGGTCGGATCTGGTGAAGTAGCTGAATGACTAGCGGCATCGCCTTTGCGTTACTGGCCATCCACATATCCGCGGGTTCGGTGGCACTGGCTATGGCTGGGGTTGCGCTGGTTACCGCGAAGGGCGGGCGGTGGCATGTGCTGGCAGGGCGGGTTTATGCCGGAGCAATGACGGTGGTGTTCCTGACGGCGATCCCGCTGGCGTTCTTCGGGGGCAGCACTTTCCTTTTTCTGATCGCCTTGTTCAGCTTCTACCTGGTGTTTGCCGGCTGGCGATTCGCGCGCAACCGGCAACGGAAGGCCCATCCGGTGGACTGGGTCGCCGTCGCCGCCATCGGACTCACCGGACTGGCGATGTGGGGGTACGCGGCGGTCCTGGGTTTCAGCGGCAGTTCTCAGTGGGTGACAATGCTGGTCTTCGGCGGGATCGCGTTGGCACTGGGGGTGGCGGACGCCAGTTTCCACCGGAGGCAGCCGGGCGGCGCCCGTCGCGTGTCGCGGCATCTCACCAACATGATGGCCGGCACCATCGCGACGATCACGGCGGTGACGGTGGTCAACGTCGATATGGACCCGGTGTGGGTTCCCTGGATACTGCCCACGGTGGTCATCACGCCGCTGATCGCCTGGTGGAACGTGCGCGTGCTGCGCCGCAACCGCGCAAGTTGACACTCGAAACGCGTTGCCGCTACATTGTCACTCAAACATGTTCACCCCAGTTGGATGAGAGGCCGCAACTATGCTGAAAGATCGAATCCACGACGAATTGCTTTCACCGGAAAACCTGCGCAACCCGTATCCGTATTACGCGATGTTGCGGGAAGAAGCGCCGGTCTACTGGAACGAGAAGTTCGACACTTGGGTGATCACGTCATACCAGGCGGTGGTGTGGTCGCTGCGCCATCCGGAGTACTTCTCGTCCGAGGTGTTCCTGCGGGACGATAAGCCACCCAGTCCGCCGATTTCGGAAGAGGACTTCTCAAAGTACAAGTTCAATCTCGACTACATGAACAATTGGTTCATCCGCCGGGACCGGCCCGATCACCTGCGGATGCGGCGCGCCGTCCATCCGGTGTTCAACCCCAAGTACATCGACAACCGTTTCCGGGCGATGGTACAGGGCATCATCCAGGACCTCTTGAAAGACTTTGATCCGCAAAGCGGGGATATGGATGTGCTAAGGGACTTCGCCAATGCCATGCCGGTGCTGGTTATCGCCAACTGGCTGGGGATGCCGGCGGAGGACCGCGAGTTCCTGCGAACGCTGTCCCGGCAGTTGCTGTCGTTGGATCAGGAATCGCCGGACCGGCACACCCGGGTACACGAGGCCATTACCACCCTGAATGATTATGTCAACCCACTGGTGGAAGAGCGTGTCAGCGAACCATCCGATGACCTGCTGTCGGTCCTGGCTATCGGTGAACGCGAGGGGGAACTGAGCCGGGAAGAGGTGCTGGGCAACACCCTGTTGCTGCTCATCGCCGGCCACCAGACCACGATCAACCTGGTGGGCAACGGGACCATGGCGCTGATGAAGAACCCCGAGCAATGGAACATGCTCAAGGAGGACGACAGCCTCCTGGTACGCGCGACGGAGGAACTGCTCCGCTACGATTCTCCGGTGAAGCGAGCCCCGCGTATCGCGCTGGAGGACATCGAACTGGGCGGCGAGAAGATCCGCGAAGGTGAGAAGGTGATGACCATCATCAACTCCGCCAACCGGGATCCGATGGCCTTCGAGAACCCCGAGGATCTGGACATCACGCGCTACCCGAATCCGCACGTCGCTTTCGGCGGCGGGATCCACCATTGCCTGGGAGCCAACCTGGCTCGTCTGGAAGGGCAGGAAGCGTTCCGGGCGCTGACCCGCAAGTTCCCACCGTTCAAGTTCGCCAGCGATCCGAACCAGCTGGAGTACCATAACCTGCTGAACATCCGCGGCGTGGTGAGCCTGCCGGCCGAGTGGTAGCAGCCACGGCTGGATACCGGTCAACACAAAAAGGGGCGAGTGCGAATTCGCCCCTTTCCGCGCTGTGGGTGTTTGATCTGTAGGTTTCCGTTCTGTAGGTATTCGTTCTGTAGGAGACCAGGCGGCTACGGTTCAATCATGCCGTACCCGACGTTCTTGACGGTGCGGAAATAAGTCTCGGCGCCGTTTTCCAGCTTGTAGCGCAGGCGGCGGATATGGACATCCACGGTGCGTGTACCGCCGATGTTTTCCACTCCCCAGACGTTGGCTAACAGCTGGTCCCGGGTGAATACCTTGCCCACGTTGTCCATCAGGAAATGCAGGAGTTGGAACTCCAACCAAGCCAGGTCCACCGGGCGACCGTTGGCGCTAACCTGGTAGGTGGCCGGGTTAAGCGAAATCCCGCCCACCCGTATCGAGTCGGCCGAACCCAATTCAATCGCCCGGCGTTGAGCCAGGCGGAGGATGCGTTTGACCAGTTCGGTGGGGGCGCAGGGCACGGCGACGAAGTCATCGGAATCTTCGTAGAGATCGGGCGAATCCAAATCATCGTCGGCGACGCATCGGAGCACCAGGGGGCCGTTGTCATCGTCCGGTTGCACGGGCAGATCCGCGTCCGGAGACAGGAGCAACACCGTAGGAGAATCGACACCGTAGTCGAAGTCCGCGTCGTAATCGCAATCCGCACCGATCACCTCGATGGCGCCGGTATCAGAAGCGGCGGCGAGTGCGCCTTGGATCATTTCCCAACCCGGTCCCAACAGGAGGACGCGAGGCGCGACGTTGTAGGTTTGATAACTTCCGTGCGTGGTCATCGCCGAACCTCATCAGCAACAAACGGATAGATTGGAAGGCCGCTGCCGATGGTTTTATATTGGGCATAAGGGATTAACGGACGATTACGAACTGATTACGCTTTTGTTAAATGCTCGGTTAGATCCGAATCGGTGGTGTCCGCGGGCAAATGCCGGCCGGACGGCACCGAAGCAAACGAACGCTGCAGGAGAACTCCGGTGCGCTTCCCTCCCTTGGTTGAAGGGCGATTCATCAAGCGACTGAACCGTTTCGCGGCTCTGGTTGACGTGGAACGCAAAGAATATCTGGCGCACGTGCCCAATTCGGGTCGCATGGGCGAGCTTTTGGTGCCGGGGTTTCGCGTCCTCCTGGCGCCGGCTCCGAGCGGAACCGGCAGGAAGACGAGCTACGATCTGGCGCTGGTGGACACCGGCAGCGCGCTGTCGTCCGCCGATGCCCGCCTGCCCAACAAGCTGGTGGCCGAGGCGTTGGCACAGAGGCGTATGCCGCAGTTCCGCAGCTACCCGGTGGCGCGAGGGGAGCAAGTCTATGGGGATAGCCGCCTGGATTTCCTGCTGGAAGGGCCCGCGGGCAAATGCTACGTCGAGACCAAGTCGGTTACGCTGGTTGAGGATGGCGTGGGTTTGTTTCCGGACGCTCCCACCATTCGGGGAGTGAAACACCTGCGCAGTTTGATGGCGGCGCTGGAGGAGGGACACCAGGGCGCGGTGGTATTCGTGATCCAACGTGCGGACGTGGAGGCGTTCGCGCCGCACGACGAAGCAGACCCGCTACTGGGCGCGACGCTGAGGCAGGCGCACGATGCCGGAGTGGCGGTTTGGGCGTACCGGTGTAGCCTGAGTGAGCAAGGCATCGAACTTGCCGACGCGGTGCCAGTGCTGCTGTGATCCCGATGTTCCATTGCTACTCCCGCCTGGTTCGATGCAGGTGAACACGGCCGAGACGCAGCCCGGGCTGTCGGAGATATACCGGCGGTTGCTGAACGCTTACGGCCCGCAGGGTTGGTGGCCGGCGGCCAGCCGGTTTGAGATGATCGCCGGGGCCATCCTCACCCAGGCGGCCGCGTGGCGGAACGTGGAATTGGCGTTGGACAACCTGCTGTCCGCTGGGATAGACGGGTGGCCGGAGATCCACGCATTGCCCGTCGAGGCGCTGGCCGAACTGGTGAGGCCGTCCGGTTACTTCAACGCCAAGGCGCGCAAGCTGAAGGCGTTTGCAGCTCACGTGTGCGAGCGCTACGGCGGCAGCCTGGACGACATGTTCGCGGCGGACACGGAGACGGTACGGGGTGAGCTTTTGGGCATTTACGGGATAGGGCCGGAAACTGCGGACGACATCCTGGTGTACGCGGCCGGGAAGCCGTCTTTCGTTATCGACGCCTACACCATCCGGATCCTGAAGCGGGTCGGACATTCACCGATGGAGCGCGACAACTACCAAGGGTGGCAGGCGTTGTTCCATGCCAACTTGCCGGCCGATGTCTCCCTGTTCAATGAGTTTCACGCCCTGTTGGACCATCACCACAAGGCCGCCTGCACGAAGAATGCGCCGCGCTGCCACGGTTGTTGTCTGCTGGACATCTGCGCGCACGGCAGCAGCAGCATTCAGGGGTCACCGGTGCTATGATGACGCCAACCGACGCGGAACCGGAGGACAGGAAATGCAGGTAGTCAGGATCTACACGGGCGAGGATGGCGAATCGCACATCGAAGAAATGGAGCTGCCCTTCGAGCAGGTGGGCCACGCGTTGAGGACCGCGACCGAGGCGGCCACGGGCGTGCAGTTCAGCAGCTTGAAACCCACCCAGTTGGTGGACTTTCACACCGCGCCGCGACGGCAGTATGTCATCACGCTGCAGGGCCAGGTGGAGATTGGGCTGGGCGATGGCACCAAGCGGATCTTCAACATTGGCGACATCGAACTGTGCGAGGACCTGAGCGGCCGCGGCCACACGACCCGCAGCGTCGGTGATGTTGATCGAGTCAGCGTGCAGATCCCACTGACCGATCAGACACCGGGCGGCGGTCTCGACGTTTAGCTGTTGACGTTGCAAACGCGCCCGCAAGTACCCGGGCTCTGCCCCACACAGGCGATCAAACGCAGGAGAGGACCATGCCAATTGCCCCGCTAGCCGGCGACCTGGAGATGTACTACGACGACGATAACTACACCGATCCCTGGCGGGAGCCGGCGTCGGTCGAGACCATCGTGCTGCATCACGGCAACGCCAAGAATGCCCGGCTGTGGTACGCGTGGCCGCCGCTGCTGGCCCGGCAGTACCGGGTGATCCGGGTGGACGCGCGAGGCTTCGGCCGTTCAACGGTGCCGGAACCCGGTTACGATTGGTCCCTGGAGGGCTTCGCCGGAGACCTGCGGAACCTGCTCGACTACCTGGAACTGGACAAGGTGCACCTGATCGGAGAGACCATCGGCGGCACCATCGCTCTGCAATTCGCCTACCAGTTTCCGGAACGGCTGCACACGGTGACGACGTGCACGTCGCCCTACAACTTCACGGGCGTTGACACGTACCAGAATTACCATCGGCTGGTGGAGGAAGAGGGTGTGGAAGGCTGGGCGCGGGCTACCGGAGGACGCCGGGTCAGCGCGACCGCGGCTCCCGGGCATCACGAGTGGTACATCCAGCAGATGGGCCAGACGTCCCGCCACGTGGTCCTGGAGACGCTGGCGTACCTGGGCACGCAGAACCTGACGGAGAAACTGGCGTCAATCCATACGCCGGCGATGGCGATGGTCGGCGAACTGAGCGAGGGCGACATCCCCGACCGCGCGCAAGGGCAGGCCGACCGGATGCCCAACTGCACCCTGGCGCGGGTCCCGGGAGCCGGGGGTTATGTGCAGCACTCCGCGCCAGAAAAGTGCGTGGAAGCCTGGATGGAGTTTGTTGGGACGGTGCACCAGGCCGGCTGACCGCAGAGTCATAGGGATCGGCGGTCAAGTGGCCGTCCGATAAGATCGAGATCAGCGAGACGCGCCGGCGATGGTTCACACGGCGCGTCTCGGGGTTTGGGTGCACCGGGTTTCGGGGCGGCGCGGTCGGCTAGAACAGTGACTTGGACTGACCGCCGTCCACGTTGATGCAGGCGCCGGTGATCAGGCCCGCCCGATCCGAGGCCAGGAACGCCACAGTTTCCCCGATGGGTTCCGGCCAGCCGAACTTGCCCATGGGGAGATTGCGGTCGATGAACTCGCCCACAACCTCGGGGGTGTTGTTCTGCTGGAAACGGTCCCAGGTGCTCCCGGGGAAATCGATGCTGCCGGGGGCCACGCAATTCACCAGCACGCCAGTCTGGGCCAGTTGCAGGGCCAGGTGCTTGGAGAAGGCGATCATCCCGGCTTTGCCGGTCATGTAGTCCACGGAACCGCCGTGTTCGCGGCCGTAGATCGAGGCGATGTTGATTACGCGGCCCCAGCCCTGGGCCTGCATGTGAGGCAAGGCCAGCTTGGTCATGCGGACCGCTGAAATGAGGTTGACCTCCAACCCTTCCACAAACTGTTCGATCGAGGTCTCGTCGAAGAGGACGGAACCGCGGCGGCCCCCAACGTTGTTTACCAGAATGTCGGGAGCGCCCAGGGCCGCCGTGGTCTGTTGGAGGAACCGGTCCGCGTCGTCGGAACTGGTGACGTCGGCCTGGCTGCCGTTGGCGTTGATGCCGAGCGCGGTCAGCTCGGACACGGTTTGCTCAACCTGCTCGCCGTCGCGTCCGCAAATGGCGACCGCACAGCCTTCCCGGCCCAGGGCCAGGGCGCACTGACGACCGAGACCACGACTGCCGCCCGTGATCATTGCAACCTTACCGTTCAGGGTCAAATCCATGGGAACTCCTCCCTTATGTCAGGTGAAATCGGAACGGTGGAATTATAGCGGGTTGACCTCTGCTATGAATGTCCGTCGCGGGCAGGGTCATTCGATTATCGTGGAAGGCAATGATACGAGGCGGAGGGCGCGGGTCGACGCAGCGGTTTTTGGCAAGAGTCATGGCTCACGCAACGAGATTGCCACGCTTCGCTCGCAATGACATTCAGGGAAACCGACGCAATGACATTGAGGGAAACCGGATGGCCCTGCAGGCCATCTTGTAGCACACTCACCCCAGTTGCGCGGGGTACGGCCGGCCAGGTCGGGGGGCTCCAAAGCGTCAGGCAAAACGATCAAAAAAGGCGCGTGATATAATGCGCCGCGATCACTATTCGAGCGGAGCACTGATTGGATGATTAAGCGGTTTTCGGTTCTGTACGTGGGGCAGATCGACCTGGACAACGTTGGCGCGGAAGGGACTCCGGCCGACCAGCGGCGTTACACCAACGACCAGTTGATCCAGGCATACGATCACGCTGAAGCGCTGGCCAAGCACATGGACGAGCGTGGGTTCTACTGCATGTGGATGGCGGAGCACCACTTCCAGCACGAGGGTTACGAGTGCATTCCCAACCTGATCCTCATGGGAGTACACCTGGCGGGACAGACCAAGAACCTCAAGTTCGGGCAGGCGTTCAACATCATCCCCATGTGGCATCCGCTGCGGGTGGCCGAAGACTTCGCCATGGCCGACGTCCTGACCGGCGGGCGCATGATATTCGGTGTCGGTCGTGGTTATCACAGCCGCGAGGTGGAAACGTTCGGCGCGCCGGTGATTGACAACGACGCGAACCGCGAACTGTTCCTGGAGCAGATGGAAGTCATCCTGAAGGCTTTCAACGAGGACTCATGGAGCCACAGCGGCAAGTACTACACGATCCCGCCGCAGGTGCCCTATCGGGGGTATGACCTGAAAGAAATCACCATGGTGCCGCGGCCGGTCAGCAATCCGGTGGAGATCTGGCAACCTATCGCCAGCGGACGGACGCTGAACTACATCGCTGAAAGGGGCATCAAGGCGATGGTGGCGTTGACGGGCGAACTGTACGCGGAGCAGATGATCACCCAGTATCACGACGCCGCAACGGAAGCGGGTCGCGACATCCCGCTGGGCGGTGACATGGCGTTGGGGTTTGGCTTCTACATCGCGGGCAGCCGGGAAGAGGCCATCGAAAAGGTGCGACCCTTCCACGACGAGCGCTACAAATGGTTCGCCCCCTTTGGGTTCGTGCGTTACACCGACGAGCAGGGTCGGCCGTGGGGAACGCCGGGCGCGCCGGCCCGAACGCCGCGCGTCGAAGACGGTGTGGAGCAAAAAGCCTGGTTCTGCGGCAACCCGGACGACTTCATAGCGTTCCTGCGCGAGATTGAGGACAAGTATCCCGGCCTGGAGGACATCGTGCTCCAGTGGCCGGAAGGCATGCCGTGGAGCGAGTTCCGAGAGCAACTGTCCATATTCGCTGCCGAAGTGATGCCGGCCTTCGCGGAGCGAGAGGCTGTCCTTCCGGTCGGCGACGACTAGGCGCGAGGACGGCAGCGTTGGAGCAGTTGCTTGGCGAACCCTGAGCACGTTGCTATCGCCAAGAGGCGAACCTTCGCCATAGCGCGCTGGCGGGCGCGCGAGTTTCAAAGCCGCCCGCGCCTGGATCTTTCGGGCGCCTACCTCAGCGGGATCAAGATGCCCGGCGTCGATTTGGGGTACGACGATCTGACCCAGATCGACCTGACGTCGGCAGATCTGAGGCATGCCAATTTCGTCGGAGCCCGCCTGAGAGGGGCGCACCTGTCGCGCTGCAATCTCAACCGGGCAAACTTCGCGGATTCGCATGCGGCTGAGGCCACGTTCCTGCGCTCCGACCTTAGAGGCAGCAACCTCGACAACGCGGACCTGCGGGGAGCCGACCTTTCCAACTGCGACATTGCGTTCGCGACGCTGGTGGGCGCGAACCTGGCCGGGGCGGACCTGACCGAAGCCGATCTGACCATGGCAGACCTGACCGGCGCCAACCTGAGCGGGGCCAAGTTGAGCGCGGCGTGCCTGGACGTGGCCAATCTCACCCGCTGCGATCTGCGGCGCGCGACGCTGGTGCGGACTCGCCTGGATCGGACGTTGCTGGAGGACGTGGTTCTCGATATGACCCTGTTCGCGGACTGCGATCTGAGCGCGGCGTTGGGGCTGGAAACATTGCGCCACGATGGGCCAAGCATGGTCGGGGCGGACACATTGGCGCGTTCCAACGGCGGAATACCCGAGTCCTTCCTGCGGCCGGCCGGAGTGCCGCCGGAGTTCATCGACAGTCAGGCCGGATCAGGCGATCAGACCATTCCCCACCGGCGGGTCCTCCTGATCGGTTCAGTGGCGGATGACACCGTCGTGAGGTGGCTGGAGACGGAACTGAGGTCGCTTGGGCTGCAATGCTGGAGTCTCCTGGCGGACGACGAGGAAGCGGCGTACAACACCTCGGTGATCCCCCCGATGAGCCGCTTCAAAGACTTCGACCGGGTGGCGCTGCTCTGTTCTAGGGGCGCGTTGGAAAGCCCCGCCTGCTGGAGACTGTACCAGGAGATCATGCAGCGCCAGGCGACTTCAGCGGCCCGGCGATCCTATGTGGCCGCGCTGGCTATGGATGACTGCCTGGATAACGACGGTGACGAGCTGTACCGACAGCTGAAGGGCGGACCGACGGCGCGCCTGCGAGCGCGCAAGGACCGCGTCGGAGGTTACCGGCGCGACCTGCCGGGGGTTCTGACGACATTGACGGCGGAAATCAAGGTGCAGCCGGATATATGGGACGACGAACCTGAGGACGGGGATGCCGAGGCGCCGGCGGAGTAAGGCGGTGAAGGGTCAGTGCGGGTGCTGGGAGTAGTCCCACCCGTCAGGCAGGTACTCGATCCGAATGTCACTGCCCAGCATCAGGCAAGGCTCGCCCCATTGGCTGGCGGATCCGACATCCCAAGCGTCGGAGGCGTCAGCAGGCCGGAGGCGGATGCCGTCCTCGCCGCCGTAGATCAGCATGATAACGCCCTCGCCGGAGTCCTCGGACAGGGCGGCCATGGCGGGGCAGGGTTCGCCGTTTTCCCAACCGACCACGTCGCACCAGACATCCTCGCCCTATTGCGTCCGGAGCCAGGACCCGCACGATGGGCCGCGGGTCGGTCAGCAAGTCGAAGACCCGATTGAGGTCCATGGGGCTGTTGCCGTCGGCGACTACTTCTACTTCGTAGAGCATGGTTACGTCTCGGGAAGGGTCGACTGGGCCGCGAAAGCAAGCGGTCGGGGTTGTTCACCGGGTCTTTCGATTATTCGCAAATCGTTTGACCGCCGCGCCTGACTGTGCTCATAAGCCAAGGCTCGATGTTACAGGGATTCTCTGGATTCCTGCTTCCGCAGGAATGACGGGACCGAAATAAGGAACGACGAGAAAGAAATCTCGATAATCGAATGACGCTGGGTTGCTCGCGTCCGGGAACTCGAAGTAAACGCCGATGCTACAATGGCCCAGCCATCTCCATTCAAGCCGTTTGCGGCGAAAGGAAGCGCTCATGTCAGGAATCGCTTTTGAGAAACACACGCTGCCCAACGGCCTGGATGTCATTCTGCATCAAGACCGTTCGATCCCCGTGGCGGCGGTCAACGTCTGGTACCACGTGGGTTCCAAGGACGAGGAGATTGGCCGCACCGGCTTCGCGCATCTCTTCGAGCATATCATGTTCCGTGGGACGCGACACCACAAGTCCAGCCATTTCGAGCCGCTGCAAAAGATCGGGGCGACGCTGAACGGCTCGACCACCGGGGACCGGACGAATTACTGGGAGGACGTGCCCTCCAATTACCTGGAACTGGCACTTTGGCTGGAAGCGGATCGCATGGGGTTCCTGTTGGACGCGCTGGACCAGGAAGGGTTCGATACCGAACGCGACGTGGTGAAAAACGAGCGGCGGCAGAGCTACGAAAACCGTCCCTACGGCATGGCGTCGTGGCACATGCAGCAATCGCTGTTTCCGCTTCCCCATCCCTACCATTGGATGACCATCGGGTCCCAAGAGGACCTGGACGCGGCGAGCCTGGACGACGTGAAGGATTTCTTCCGCCAGTATTACTCGCCGTCCAATGCCAGCCTGGCCATCGCCGGTGATATTGATACTGCCGCAGCGCTCGACCTGGCGCACCGCTACTTCTCGGACCTGAACCCCGGGCCAAGCGTCCGCCGCATCGACCGGGCCGATTCGCTGCTATCGGGCAGGGTGGACCTGGAAATGACCGACCGGGTCACGCTGCCCCGGATCTACGCGGCGTGGCTGGCTCCGGCCAACTTTTCGGGTCGCGACGACGCGGGGGACATTTTGCGCGCCATCCTGTCCGACGGGCAGAGCAGCCGGATGTACCGGACCCTGGTTTATGACAAGCAGATTGCCCAGTCCGCCTCGGTGGGCTACCACGCGGCGGAAATCGCCGGGCAGTTTCGCATGGAGCTGACGCCCGCGGACGGGCACACGCTGGACGAAGTGGAGGCAGCGGCCGAGGCGGTGCTGGCCGGCATCGCGGATGACCCGCCGACGGAGGAGGAGTTCGAGCGGGCGGTCAACCGCATCGAGATGCAGCACCAACGGATGCTGTCGCGGGTCGGCGGTTTCGGCGGACGCGCGGATGCCCTGAATTACTTCAACGTGTTCACCGGCGACCCGGGCGCTCTCAACCAGGCGATGGACAAATACCGCAGCGTCACGCGAGAAGACGTGCTGCAAGCGCACCACGAGATCATGGCAGCCGGACAGGTACGGATGCGGGTGTACCCGGAACGCGCGCTCAGCACCGCCACCGTTGCGCTGGATCGCACCCAGCAGCCGGCGGGCGGCCCGACGCCGGAGTTCGTCCCGCCAGTACCGGAGCGGGCTCGGCTGCCCAACGGAATGGAAGTCGCGGTCGTCACCAAAACGGGCACTCCGCTGGTGACCCTCTCGGTGTTGGCCCGGGCGGGAGCGATTGGGGATGACGCCGGGCTGCCGGGCCTGACGTCGTTCATGGCTGCCCTGATGGACGAGGGAACCACCAACCGGAGCAGCCAGGAAATCGCCGCCGCTTTCGAGTATATCGGGTCGCGACTTTCGGTCGAGGCACGCAAGGAGGTGACGCTGCTGACCGCGGAGACGCTGAACCGGCACTGGCGTCACGCCCTGGGGTTGGCCGCCGACGTGGCGCGCAACGCCAATTTTCCGGACCACGAACTGGACCGAGTGCGGCGCGAGCGCTTGACCGATTTGCGCCGGGCCCGGGACGACGCCGGGTTCGTGGCGGATTCGAACTATGGCGCACTGATTTTCGGACCGGAGTCGCCCTACGCGCATTCGAGCCTGGGCAATGAGGCCACGGTGTCCGCAGCGCGGCGCGACGACCTGGTTGCGCGGTACGGCCAGGCGTTGCGACCGGACCGCCTGTGCCTGTTGGTGGCCGGGGACGTGAACCTTGAAGAGGCGGTGCGCGCAGCCGAAGAGTATTTCGGCGACTGGTCGTCGCGCGCAGACGGTATCGCAGATGTCGATGTCCCCGCCGGAACGACGGGCGGCGGCCCGCAGCTGTTCCTCATCGACAAGCCGGCCGCTGCCCAGTCGGTGATCCGTGCCGGGATGCCACTGGCGCAACGCAATCACCCGGATCACATGCCCCTGTCCGTGTTGAACTACGCTTTCGGCGGACAGTTTTCCGCTCGCCTCAACCAGAACCTGAGACAGGATAAGGGGTACTCCTATGGCTACAACTCGGGGATTTCCTGGTACAACGCGCCTTCGCTGCTGTCCGCCGGCGGGAGCGTCCAGACCGAGGTGACTCGGGAAGCGGTGATCGAAACGCTGCGGGAATTCGAGGACATCAGCGGGGCACGTCCGCTGACCGTCGAAGAATTGGAAAACGCCCAGAACGGTTTGCGGCTGGGCTACCCATCCGGGTTTCGAGCGGCCGGCCCAGTTGCTGGGCCAACTGGTACCGCTGGTCCAGTTCGACCTGCCATCGGACTACTTCCGGACCTTCGAGCAGCGTCTGGCCGGGGTAACCCTGGCCGACACCCACCGGGTGGGCGCGGAATACCTCGCGACGGAGCGGTTGCGAGTATTGGTGGTGGGAGACCGGGAGCAGGGTCGAGGAGCCGCTGCGAGAGTTGGGTTACGAGTTGACAGTGCTGGATACTGAGGGGGCAGTGGTGGGATAAAATGGACTTTACACTGCCACTCCCGTCGCTGAGGACCATGAAATGAATGAAATATGCCTTACGAATGGGATGAGCAAAAACGCAGGGAGAACCGCGACAAACATGGGCTTGATTTCGCGGAAGTGGAAGAATCTTTTCAGTGGGCAACGGCGGTAAGCGAGCCGAGCCCGCGCGACGGTGAAATGCGTTGGCGCGCCATCGGCTATATTGGCACGCGCCTGCACACGGTCATTTATACGGTGAGGGGCGATAATACCCGTATCATCAGTCTGCGTCGGTCGGGTGCCACAGAGGTGATAACGTATGACGAAGGAACCTGATTCGACTACCCAGCAGTTTAGTGAGCTGGTAGCAAGCGAACTGACCTTTTCCGAGATCGCTGCGGAGTATGGCGAAGAAATTGCTATCAACGTTGGCATCGCCAGGGATCCGGACAACCCGGAATGGACCGCCGAGACGTTGGCCCGGTCACGGCCGGCGATTGAGGTTCATCCCCATCTGGTGGCCCAGGATTTGCGTCGCCGGCGCCAGCAGGAAGGACTGAACAAATGGGAGGTCAGCGTTGAGCTCGATATTGAACTGCTGGCCCATTTTTTGGAAGGCGGGCCGGGTTGGCAGGGCCGGATCAATGATGCTTTGCGACAGGCTGTAAATGAGACAGCCGAGGGTAGCCCGTTACCCCGCGAATAAGGCGATGCCGGATAAAGTATCTCAAGCGTACCCTGTGCTCCTGTACGGAGTTGACCAAATATGCAGAGCGCACGCATCGTCCACTACGCCACGGGACAACACACAACAGCGTGAGGCCGGTCGGGTCAGCAGACGGCAAGGTCCGTTATTAACTGGCGTTTGGTCACCTGCCAGGATTGTCTAGGTTCTGTTGACATTTGGTTATAATGGAAATATGTCAAGACTTACGCTCTCAACAGGTCAGTGGACCAAGGTTCTCCAGTTCCTGCAAGGACGCGCCGACCTGTATGTTGGTCGGGAAGAGGAATGTCGCCGTTTCATCGAAGCCGTGCTCTGGGTGGCCCGCTCCGGCGCCCAATGGCGGCTCCTCCCAGCCGAGTATGGGAATTGGAACAGCGTCTACAAAAGGTTTGCCCGCTGGAGCGACCGGGGTATCTGGGAACTGCTGCATCAGCATTGCGCCGACGACCCGGATCTGGAATACCTCATCATCGACCGCACCGTATTATCGACAGCACCGTGGTCCGGGCCCATCCCTGCGCCGCCGGAGCGCCCCCCAAAAAGGCGGCCAGGCGGCCCAGGCCCTGGGCCGGAGCCGCGGCGGGTTCAGCACCAAGGTCCACGTGAGCGTGGATGCCTTGGGCAATCCCTTGCGGTTCATCCTGACTGGGGGGCAAAAGCACGACATCACCCAGGCCCAGGGGCTGATCGCCGATCATGCCGGAGAGTACGTGATTGCCGACAAGGGGTATGATTCCCGTGAGTTTCGCCAGTACATCCTGGAACGAGGCATGCGTCCGGTCATACCGCCACGCTCCAACCGTAAGGAACCCCAAGCCTACGATGCTTGCCTCTACCGAGAGCGGCACCTGGTGGAATGCTTCATCAACAAGATCAAGCACTATCGCCGGGTATTCTCCCGGTTTGAGAAGCTGGACACCAGATACCTGGGCTTCCTTCACTTTACCGCTGCCCTCATTTGGTTACGATGAAATGTCAACACAGCCTAGCATACCGGACCAATCGACGGAGGATACAGATTATCGGGGGCACCGTAGCATTCTCTGTGCTGTTGCTGATGGTTGGCATATTCGGGTATGCCGCTATAGCCGGAGATGGTGACGGACGTAAGATGGCGCAGGCGGAGATTGGCCAGACCATAATTGCGGAGGGAATTCAAGCGACGCTGCAATCTATGAGCCAAACCCGCGAATATCCTACTCGTCAGGCCATGCGAGCCACCCAAACGGTTGTGGCCGCAACCACCATCCCGCAGACCCGCCACGCCCTCACTGTCAGCCAGACGCGAGCTGCCTCCCAAGCGACCCAAACCGCCAGGAACGCGCCAGCTCCTTACTCCATCAAGGTTCGAGGAACCGAGGTGGTTTGTCGGGAAATCGCCTACGAGTATGTCTATATGGCGGACTTGGGAAAGATCGCCGCATTGCAGCACGTAGCCAACGCCATAACCCTTCGCAGCAATAACTCAACGGCTTATTTCAGCGCCAACGACGCCGAGAATGCTCTGGTTGATTGCAAATGCTTCTCGCCGCGCAATTGCAAACCGATCCGTTAATGAAGCCCCTCGCATTACGGCAAACGACATCATGTAGTCCTGCTGAACATTGGCGGTATGCGCCATCCGGTTCGCGGTTGCGTATACGCCAATGCTGTTCACACAAGCGGGACCGTCAACTTTCACCCCAGCGCGGCTCGCTGCGCCGCGAATAGGGGTTCGAGGCCCCGGGCTGCCAGCGACAGGACTTCGCCGACCCGTTGGCGCGGGAAGGGATTGCCCTCGGCGGTGCCCTGGAATTCGACCACCGAACCAGCGTCGGTCATGACGATGTTGAAGTCCGCATCGGCGGTGGAATCTTCCGAGTAATCCAGGTCGAGCAACAGGTTGTCGTTTGACAGGCCGACGCTGATTGCGGCGATGGAGCAGACCAGCGGGATAGAGTCCAGCTTTTGCGCTGACACCAGCGATTCCAGGGCCAGTTGCAGCGCGACAAACGCGCCGGTGATCGCGGCGGTACGAGTGCCGCCATCGGCCTGGAGCACGTCGCAGTCCAAGTAGACAGCCCGCTCGCCCAAGGCTTTCAGGTCGGTGGCGGCCCGCAACGAGCGGCCGATCAGGCGCTGGATTTCCTGCGACCGGCTGGCGGTGCGACCGGAATCACGGTCGCGGGATCGACGCGAGGATGTCGCGCGGGGGAGCATATCGTATTCGGCGGTCACCCACCCCGAGCCGCGGCCCTGCATCCACCGGGGGACCTGTTCCTCCACCGACGCGGCACAGAGGACCGTCGTGTTGCCCATTTCGATCATGGCGGAACCTTCGGCGAAGGGCTGGCATCCGGGCGTGATGCGTACACTGCGGGCCTGGTCCCATCGCCGTCCATCGGCGCGTATGAGGTCAATATTCATGCTAGGTGTGTCCTGGTTGGAGTGCATGTCATTTTGCCACAACCAACGGCGCACGACGGTTGATTGAGGAGCGGGATTTCGGTTGCATCGCCGCCAGTGAAGGCGCACAATCGGCCCGTGATTTTCGGACTTTTCGACTCGCCGTGGCATTTGCTGGGCCTCGCTGGCTGGTGTTTTCTGATGGGCTGGGGCTTTCGCATTGGCCTGTTGCGAATGGCGCTCTCGCTGACCGCGCTGGCGGTTTTGGTTGGGCTGGCGTGGTTGTTCAAAGACGCCGCAACTCCGGCCCTCGTGTACGGACCGCTGGTGTTCGTCGGCGTAATCACCGTAATCAGCGTTGGAATCTTCGGTCGCCACCTGGAGCAGCAGTTCGGCTACGGGTCCACAGCGGTCAGGGTGAACCACGCCGGCGGGATGCTGCTCGGATTGCTCATAGGGGCAGCGGTTTGGGTTTTTGCATTGTGAAGTGGGTTCCCAATCCCCAGGCTTGCCGCCGAATAACCTGGCGGGAAGTGCAATCCGGGCCGGCAATGCGCCGCTGCTATAATCCTGCCAACCGTGAGTGCAGAAAATCGACGAACGCGAGGCAGGGGTATGAATGCGACCAACTCCGACAGCGACGCCGTGGGAATAGTGTTGGCAGCGGGGCGCGGGTCCAGGATGCGTTCGCGGATTCCAAAACCGCTGCACACCCTGGCGGGCCGGGAGCTCATACGTTATCCCATAGAGGCATTGAAGGCGTGCGGCGTCTCCCGGATCGTGGTGGTCGCATCTCCTGACAACAGGGATGCGATGGTTCGCGTCCTGGGGGATGAGGTTGTCTGCGCCGTGCAGGGCTCGCCGGATGGGACGGCTGACGCTGTAGCCTGCGGCCTGAAAGCTCTCCCCGTTGTCCCGCGGATGGTTGTTGTCCTGGCGGGTGACACGCCGTTGGTGAGGCCCGAATCAATGCTGAAATTGATGGAGGACCATCAAACTGATCCCCATCGTCGGATGACCATCCTGTCCGCCGCCGACGCTTTCGGCCCCGACCTGGGGCACATCAGGAGGGCGGGTGGTGGCGCGACAGGCGGAACGGGCATGGTGTTGGGGATAGAGGAAGCCGCAGATCGGGCTGAAATCTGCTACGGTCCCGCCGAGGTCAACACCGGGGTTTACTGCTTCGACGGGCTTGGCTGGACAACTGCCTCGGCGCAGTTCCGACCTCTGCTGCTGGCGAACGCTACGTGACTTCGTTGGCGGCCATGGCGTTGGATGCCGGAGATGCGGTGGAAGCCGCGCCGATTGCCCTTGCCGACGAGGCGATGGGGGTGAACGACCGGGAGCAATTGGCCGCCGCCGGGGCGGTTCTGCGGGATCGGATCAACCGTTTCTGGATGTCTGAAGGGGTCACACTGGTGGACCCGGCTACAACCTACATCGACGCCGATGTGGCAATCGGCCAGGACACGGTTGTCCAACCGAACACGATGCTCATTGGGAACGCGACCGTAGGTGAGGAATGCGAAATTGGTCCCAACTCCAGCATTCGTGCCTCCGTGGTCGGCGACCGCTGCCGCGTGGTGGCGTCAACCATCGAGGAATCGCGAGTCGAGGATGATGTGGAAATCGGGCCATACAGCCACCTGCGTCCGGGAGCGCTGATCGAGGCGGGCGTGCACCTGGGCAACTATGTCGAGGTCAAGAACAGCCGCGTTGGGTCCGGCGCCGCCGCCGGGCACTTCTGCTATCTGGGTGACGCGGACATTGGCGCCGACGCGAATATCGGCGCCGGCACCATCACCTGCAATTACGACGGGGTGGACAAGTACCGGACGATTATCGGTCGAGGCGCATTCATCGGGAGCGACACGATGCTGGTGGCGCCGGTGACCGTGGGCGAAAACGCCGCGACCGGCGCCGGGGCGGTGGTTACCCGTGATGTGCCGCAGGGTAGACGCGCCGTCGGCGTTCCTGCTAGACTTCTACCGCAACAAGAAAGCGGGAGCGACTGACCCGCTCTCGGCGCCGCGAGTGCCGGTTGAGGGCCACTGGCTTGGATACTGATAGTAGCTTACCTCCGTTATTATTCCTGGCAGCTTCGCTGCTGATTTTTGCTTGGGCCAGCGTCGCGGCAGCGTCCCGACGAGAGAGCCAAGCCTCGACCGTCTTTTTGACCCGACGGACGTCGCCGGCGGTCGGAATCCTGTTGGCCGCCGCCGCTGCCACCGCCGGCGGCTCCGCATTGGCGATTGCGTATCAGTTGGCCAACGGGTTATTGGCCGTGATCGCCCTGGCTTTGGCAATGCTGGCGACATCCGGGGTGTTGGCGTGTGTTTACCTGGGCGCGCAGTTTTGGGCCCGGCAGTCCCCACGAGTGGCGCGCCGGGTGGCAGATCCCAGGCGTTGGACGGGGGATCGAAATTGGGTGGGTTCCGAGGGCGGCGCGAGCCTGCCGATAGCGGTTGACGGCGGCCCTGACGGGGACACGGAGAACGGTCATGCCGACGGGTCGACGCTAACGCCCGCGGAGTTGATGAACCTGGACCGCAATGACATCGACATGGTCCGGTCCATCAGCCACATGGACGATCTTGACGTTCAGGACATCATGGTGCCGAGGCTGGACGTCCAGGCGGTGGAAGTGACAACCCGGATGGATGATCTGGTGCAGATGCTGGTCAGCACCAGGCACACCCGGGTTCCGGTTTACCGCGACACGATGGACAACGTGGTGGGGATCATCCACATCAGCGACGTACTGCAGGCGGTTGCGAACGGCACAACGGAAACCCAGGTTGACGCCATGATGCGTGAACCCGAGTTCGTGGTGGAAAACATGGCCGTCGACGATCTGCTGCACCTGATGAGGTCAAAATCGTTGCAGATGGCGATCGTGGTGGACGAGTACGGCGGAGTAGAGGGGATCGTCACGCTGGAAGACGTGCTGGAAGAAATCGTGGGCGAGATTGACGACGAGTTCGATGACGCCGTGGCTGAAGAACTGGAACCAGCGGCTGACGGATCCTGGCTGGTTAATGCGACGACCCCGGTGGAAGACGTGTCGCGCGTTGTCGGGTTGGAACTGGATCACGGCGAAGTCAATACCATCGGCGGCTATGTGTATACGCGGTTGGGACGTATGCCGGCCGTTGGAGACGTAGTCCTTTCGGATCAGACTTCCATAGAAGTCACGCAGGTACGGGGGCGCCGCATATACCAACTGCGGCTGGTACCCCCAGCCGCAGAGAAACCAAGCAAAACCGGATAGCCCGCCGGCCCGGTCGCGTCGGGAGCCTAGCGCACGCCCACCAGTTCTCCGCTGAGGATCAGGAAGTGGTCGTACCATCCGTTGGGGACGGGCAAGACCAGGTGGATGGTGGCCCGGTCGCTGCTGTTCAACCTCAGGTCGGTCGCTTTAACCACTTCGGAATGCGTGGTCGCGTACAGGTAGTCTCGGTCCGAGGTATTCACGAACATCAGCAACTCGTCGCCTCGAGTGATTAGATCGGGAGCGCGGGTGATGCTTCCAAAGCTGCGAACACCCGAGCCGGCGGGCCCGAACAACCACATCGCTCCGCGTTCGCCAGGATTGGCCGTCACCGAAGCGTATCCGGCAGCCGGGTTGTCTCCGGAGGCGTAGTTGGCGATGGAGGTGCCGGACACACTGACCTCATCGAGTTTGGCGTCGATGCCCAGTGTGGGCACGATCAGGCGGGACGGTGGCGGCTGGGTTCCGACAGGCCAGGCAGCGGCGCTGGGCGTATCGGTGTAGCCCAAATCGGCCATACGCTGGGAGAGGACGCCGGCGGGCAACGACACGATGGATGCCCCGGTTCCGCCTCCCTTGCCTGTGGGCGCTGCGGCTTCGATCAGCGTAGCGTCATGACGCAGCGCTTCGTAATTGTCAAGATTGGCCCTTACAGAGTAAAGATAACCATAGTATCCGATGCCCGCAGCGGCCAGTATCCCGCCGACTGCCACGAGAGCGATGCCTGCCCAGCGCAACCCGTAATATTGCGCACGGGTGCGCATCTGCATGTAATCAAGTCCGATCTGCATATTTGTTCCCTGATTATTCCTCGCGCCATATTCTGCTCATGCGCGCGATTCCGTGCCGCCGAAATGCCGGCGACCTGCCCAGGACGTCCCGCTGATGCGGGCGATTGCGGTCAGTGCCTGCCTGCCCTGATAGGTTCGTTGACAAAGATATCGCCGTTGCGGATTTTGATGTTGTATCCGCAACCGGGGTTGGTGCAGGTCCAAGCTTTATAGTGGACCGCGGCACCCTGGGCGCCGTAGTCCGAGAGCGGGACCAACGACCCAATGTTGCACTGCTGACAGATTGGCAACTCCATCGCTTCCACCGACATTACCTCCCTTACCCTTTGCAGACTGGGTTGTGCAGCCCGGAGTATAGACTGGCCCGGGGCCATTTTGCCTTCGTATCCGCGGGCAATGTTTGGCGGTTTTACAAAAAGTCTACGAGGAACCGGTCTCAGCCCGACCCCAAAATATGCCGGGCAGTGTCCAACACTGCCCGGCACACGCGATGGGGCTCCAGCCGATGGAATTATTCCAGGTAGTCGCGGAGTTTCTTGGAGCGGGTGGGATGGCGCAACTTGCGGATGGCCTTGGCCTCGATCTGCCGGATTCGCTCGCGTGTGACGCCGAATTCTCGGCCAACTTCTTCGAGGGTGCGCGTGCGCCCGTCTTCCAGGCCGAAACGCAGCTTCAGCACGCGACTTTCCCGGTCGGTGAGGGTGTCCAGCACCTCCTGCACCTGCTCGCGGAGCAGTTGTGCCGACGCTGCGTCGGCTGGCGCGAGGGTGGTGCGGTCTTCAATGAAGTCCCCAAGGAAAGAGTCCTCCTCTTCCCCGATGGGGGTTTCCAGCGAGACGGGTTCCTGGGAGATCTTCTGGATTTCCTCGACCTTCTCGGGTGTCATCTCCATGGCTTCCGCCAGTTCTTCGGTGGACGGTTCACGCCCCTTCTCCTGGAGCAGCCGGCGATGGTGCCGCATCAGTTTGTTGATCGTCTCGACCATGTGGACGGGGATGCGGATGGTGCGCGCCTGGTCGGCGATGGCGCGGGTGATGGCCTGTCGGATCCACCAGGTCGCGTAGGTGCTGAACTTGTAGCCCTTGCGGTAGTCGAATTTTTCCACCGCGCGGATCAACCCGATGTTGCCCTCCTGGATCATGTCCAGCAGAGCCATGCCGCGGCCAATGTATTTCTTGGCCACGCTCACCACGAGACGCAGGTTGGCTTCGGTCAAATGAGTCTGGGCGCGTTCGCCGTTCTTCATGGTGATGAAGTAGTCGCCGGCCGCCTCGAATTTCTTATCCTCCACGTCGTCAATCAGCCCGGGGTCGCGCAACAACTGGGCCAACAACAGCAGGGAACATTCGTCGTCGTGGACGTACACCGACGGCACGTCCAGCCCCTGCTCGGGACTGTAGCAGCCTTCCACGCCATCCGGATGCAGTTCGGCCCAAATCGGCACGTACCCAGTGACCGTGTCCACGATGTTCTGAGGCAAGACCCAGGTGTCCAGCGAGAGTTGGACGATGCGCCGGTAGGCGACCTCCGGGCTGATCCCGAGATCGCTGGCAACCTGTTCCACCATCTCCGGTGAAACCTCGGCATCGATGGCTTTCCGAAGGACCGGGGAGTCCTTGACCTCGTCCAACGGCATGGCTTCGTTGAGTTCGAGATAGCGCGTCAGGGAGCGAACCAACGGCGCGGCGTTGGCGATCCGGGCCAACAACAGCATGGTGGTTTCCCAGACCGCATTGTCAATCTCGACGTCGCCGATCACAGGCAGGTAGTCGACCCTGAAGCCGTTGGCCAACCGGGCCGCGATTTTGCGGCACGTTTCCCTGGTCTCAAGCAGCGGTTGTCCGTCCAACGCTTTTTCGAGTTCTTCGGGGTTGTCCAGCTTGGACAGGTAGGTCATGCCATCGAACTTGCGCAGGTGGTTGAGTCCTTCAAGCTCGCGGGCCAGGCGGCGTTCATCGGCGGAGGTGAGCAGGTCGACCCGACCGATTTCACGGAGGTACATGCGGACCGGATCGTCCAGTGCGTCGGTGCCTTCGGAAGTATCGACATCGGCCCAATCCCGCTCTTCGCGTTCCATGTCCCGCGCCGACGGGCCGTCCAGCTCGGGGAGGACGGTGCGGACGGCGGCCGCGCGGCGGATTTGCCATTCGTCTTCGGTCGAGTCCGGGTCGTCGGCTATCACGACCGCGACGCTCGCGTCATCTTCTTCGCGTCGGTCGTCTTCGTAGTCGGTTTCGTCGGCGGCTGCGACGTTGGAACGGGCCCGACCGTAGTTGTCTGAGTCGTCGGAGATGGCGACCGCTTCACCCGCGTCATAGTCCCCGTCTTCATCATGGACGATTACGTTGCGGCGGTTGTTGATGATGGTCATAAACCCCTCCCTTATTTGTGGTGTGGCGAGGCCGGCTGCAATTGCATGTCGATCTCGCGACGGCGGTTCGTATTGATCAGCCAGGTGTTTGCGATTTGCGAATCGGATTCAAAGATATCCTCTAGTTCCATCGCATCGGCTGATTGGAAGATCTCCTTGTTCAGGTGCTCCTTTTCGAGATTGAGACAGGCCTGCTGCCAGGCCTGTTCCACCTTGGATGGTGTGGACAGCATCAGTTCGCTGGTCCGCAATTGGTTTAGGTAAGGCTCCAGTTCCGGCGGTACCGAAACGTCTTCATTGGCGTCCGGTTCCACAACAGAACATACGGAACTAAAAATTTCCCGGTTCTCTGACCGGCTGAACCACGTGGGATGCACGGACTGCACCGCATCTCCTTCCAGTTGATCCCGGTGTTGAAGCAATATCGCCAACACCATCTCCTCGGACGCGTTCTTATCGCGACCGGGCAACGCCGGCGCCTGGTCTGCCACGCTGGGCGCGCGATTGCTACGTCTCCGGGAACCGTCCGGCCGCGCAGCCGTCGGCATTGCAGCCCGCAGAGTAGCAACGTCGATGCTGAAATGCGCCGACAGTGCGTCGAGGTGGAAATCTCGTTTGATCAAGTCCGGAACGTGCGCCACGAAACGCAACATGGTTTGCGCGGCCCAGGACCTTCCGTCCGTGGTCGTCATGTCGGCGCGTTCGGTCACCGCCGCGAGAAGGTAGTCGAACAGCGGGGAGGCAGATTCTATGAACTCAGTCCACTCGTCGGGAGATTGGCGGATGTAGTCGTCAGGGTCCTGGCCGGCCGGCAACTCGGCGACCCGAAGGTCCAACGCCTCCGGCTGTTGCAGCACGGATGTGCCCGCCTGCCGGGCGGATCTTTGATCGCGCTGCTGGAAGACACCCCACGATGATTCCAGGCTGCGCAGCGTCGCGTTACGCCCTGCCGGGTCGCCGTCGAGGGCCATGGTCACCCGGTGGGTCAACCTCCGAACCAGCGAAACCTGGTGTTCCGTCAGGGCGGTCCCCATGGACGCGACCACGTTGTCGAACCCGTGCTGGTGGGCCATCACGGCGTCCATGTAACCTTCGACGATTACCGCGCCGTGCTGGCGGACGGGCTCCTTGGCCACGTGCATGGCATAGAGGATGCGCGACTTGTCAAACACCGGTGTCCCAGGGGTATTGAGATATTTCGGGGTGGCGTTGTCATCCAGGGCTCGACTTCCGAACCCGGCCGCGCGGGCCGACCAGTCGCGGATTGGGATCATCAGCCGACCCCGAAACAGGTCGTAAAAACGTCCGTCTTCCGTTTCCCGGGCGAGGCCGGCCGCGGCGACGGATTCCGCAGCGTAGCCGGCGTCGGTCAAGTGCGCGAGCAGTCGGTTGTCTCTTGCCGGGCTGTAGCCGAACTCGAAGGTTTGCAGCGACCGCTCGTTGAGGCCGCGGTTGTGCAGGTATTCTCGGACGAAGGCGGCCTCGGGTTCCGCAAGCATGCGCTGGAAAAACTGGCGCGCCGCGTCATTGATCTCGAACAGCAGGCGCGTTCGGTCTCCGGTGTCCGCCTGGTCGGTGATAGTCACGCCCACGCGGGCGCCCAAGCGGACCAAGGCCTCCCGGAAGTCCAGGCGGTCGGCTTTCATCACGAAGGAAAACGCGTCGCCGCCCTCGGCGCACGCGCCGAAACAGCGCCACGACTGCCGGTCCGGGAAAACAAAGAAGGACGGCGTCTTTTCCTGGTGGAAAGGGCAGTTCGCCTTGAAGGAACCGCCGGACCGCTGCAACTGAACGTACCCGCCGACCAATTCGACGATGTCCAGCCGGCTCTTTACGTCATCAAGTTGCGTCATAGAAAAGCAAATTACCACGAAGACAATTCGCCAAACCTATTATATCACATTATCGCCTATGGGTATTGCGCCGGGCGCTTCCTGACACGTGCCCAATTTGGGCTGCGAGGAGCGATGCGACGAGTCGATTTGGCCTCCCGGACGGAGGCACATCCGCCAACGAGATTGCCACGCTTCGCTCGCAATGACGTTTTTACGCAAGTGGGTGCTCCGCAGTGCGCGGGTGAGTCGGCGTTCACCGTGGGGGCCGGGAGCGCCGACGCCACGCCGGTTCGGGCCACGCGGCGCGTGTCTTCGCGGGCTACGTCAGGGCCCGGCCTGGTATGTGACCGTGATGACTGTTTCCAGGATTTCGTCGCCACGGGATGCCACTACGCGGATAGCGTTGGCGCCAGGTTGCAGCAGTACGTTGGCAGTCCATTGGCCCGTGGCATCGGGCAGTACCGGGATCAAATCGCTTACGATCACCTCAGCATCCGGCACGGTTAGCCCGGTGACGGTCAGAATGCGGCTCCTCACCGTGGCGGCATCCTTCGGCTCCGTAACCGTCAGCGAAAGCTCGGCCCCGGAGCCGGCGTAATTGACCTGGAGAAACCGCCGTTCCTGCCGGGACGAGGAACCGTGGTAGCCGATCACTTCGATCACGTTGATCCCTTCCCCCAATGGAACCGGCACAGAATATTTGCCAGCAGCGTCTGCCTGGACTCTGGCGTCGCGCTCCGGGGCGGCGCTGCTGGAGTAGATGAATTCGACAATCGACCACGGAAGGGTGGAACCCGACACGACGATAACCGGAGGACCGTGGATGGTCGCCATGTCCGGCGGGTCGTGCACCTCCAGGAAATGCGGGTGAGGGGTGGCTGTCGGCCGCGGCGGCGTTGGGGAAGGACGGAGCGTAGGCGTCGGCGCAGGCGTAGGTGTAGGCGGCAAGGTCGACGCCGGCAGGGTGGTGGGAGTTGGGTCGGGCGTGGCGGTCGGGGTTGCGGTCACCACAACCGGAGTGGGCACGATCGGCGAAGGGGCTGCGGTGGGCTGCGGTCGCGCCGCCTGGTACGGAATGGCCGGCAGCCCCGGCAAGTTCAATAGCCAAACCGCCAGGAACAACGCCATCAACAGGAGGGCAGCGGTGACGGCTACAATCTGCTGCCGCAACGTATGACGGTCCGATGCCGGATAGGGGGCGCTAGGAGTCGGGAGCGCCGACGGGAAGTGTCAGCGTGAAAACCGTGTGGGGTCCGTCGGCCGTCGCGAGGGTCGACTCCACCGCCAGGTCTCCGCCGTACCGCAGGGCGAGGGTGCGGCTGATGTACAAACCGAGGCCGGAGGAGGTTTTTTCTTCGCTGCGACCCAATTGTGGCGTCCATCCGCGGTCAAAGAGGTGCGTCCGATAGTGCATGGGGATGCCGGGTCCGTCATCGGCCACGCGCACCTGGAAGTTGTAGGAATCGCGGGTGACGGTGATCTCAACGTAGTCTCCGCCGTACCGCAGCGCGTTGTCCACCAGGTTGGCGATGATGTGCTCCAGCGCGGTGGCGTCCGAGTACACGAGACCGAAATCTTCCGGTTCGGACCACCACGCCATATCCTTCCCCTGCTCGGCGGCCTGACCGGTGTAACGCTCCACGATGCGGCTCACCACCGCCGAGGGCTCCACGGGATACCGCTCGATGGGGGCGTCCGGGGTTTCCAGGTTGATCATGACCTGGATGTTGCCCATCATGAGCCGGAACGAAGGCGCCTGCTCTTCGATCTCGTCCAGCAGTTCGTGGACGACCGCGGACACGTCCTCCCCGGTGGCCGCCAGCACTCCGCGAACCTCACGGCACTTGCCCAGGATGCGACGCATGGGGCGGCCCAGGTCGTGCTGGAAGGTCTCGAAATGCTCCTCGGTCAGTCGGTTCCAGTCGTCAGCGCCGTTGACGCCGTTGGCATGACGATGCCGCATGCCCGACACCACGTAAACGCTCACGGCGACAACCAATCCCACGACCACCCCGGCCACGCCGATGTACGACAGGGGCTCGATGGACCACGGTTCCGTGAAGATTCGTGCCGGCGGCAGGAACACCGACGAGATCATCAAGCCCAGGCCAAGGACGGCCAGAATGATCCCGACCAGCGCTGGCCACGGATGAAAGGAGAGGCGTCGTCGGGCTAAAACCGCCATGGGATCGCTCTATTCACGCGGGGGCAGCAGTCGGTATCCGCGGTCCCGCACGCTGACGATAAAATCATTTGCGCCCAAGGGAAGGCCCAGGGCACGGCCCAGGGACACTTTTATCTCCCTGATGCGGACCCGCAACGAAGCGCGGGTGTCGTCGCCCTCCAGGTACCGCTCCAGGCGGTCGAAGGGCACCAGGTTTCCGGGACTGCGATACCACGCTTCGGCCAGCTCCTTCAGGATGTCGAATCGGCGACCGGACACGTCCGCGACCGCCGACGCCCACCCGTTTTCGTCCCGGACCAACACGGCGCGCGCGTCGGTGTCGACGATGATACGGTCGCCGATGGCGATGGAACGCGGCTCGGCCCCGACCAGGCGGCGGATGCGCAGGGCGACCTCCTCGGGCGAGGCCAGCTTGTCGATGAACTCCACGGGCGCCTCGACCTGCAGGGCGCTGCGGGCCACGGTGTCGCGTTCCACGCCCTGGCTGTACTGGGTGAACATCAGCACGGGCAGGCGAGGGTGCTGTCCGACGATCCGTTTCAGGATGTCCAGCCCCTTGAACTGGTCGTCGCGGTACTCGCCCAGGCGGACATCCAGGATCACGCCGTCCGGGAGGCGCCGCTCTATGGCGTCCATAGCGGCCAGCATCATGTCGTCGGCCGACCCGTGCTCGTCCTTGCCGACGACGGTTGTGCCCCATCCCTCGTCTTCCAGGCGGCGCCGCACCGCCCGAACTATCGCGGACGCCGCTTCATCGTCGACTATCATATGTTGCCTGAGCGCGGAAACAAGCGCATTCTCCGACGGACGATCTTCGTGGCCCACACATCCCACCGGCCACACCCGAACATTATACGTGCCGCCGGTGCCGAACGATTTGTCGGCCTCGCCGAAGTTGCATTTCATCCGGCACGGAGCGAATTATAAAGCCGATCCGATCCTTGCGTCGTAGGTATGATGTCGCCCGTTGCGCGGTTTCGCGTGGCTGCGCCTGACGGAAAATGGCTTGAACCAGCCGGGGAAGCACAGCCGATCGCCGGATGGCGTGTCATATACTTGATTGGCCGGCCGCTACGGGATTGGTAGGGCGGCGTGATATTTGGGTTGTATACCCGGGGAGGATACCCTTGCGCGCATTCAGCAGTATTATTACGTTTGGTCGGTTTTCTCGTGTACTTGTCCTGCCTGCGGCCGGATTGTTCATAGCGGTCGCTGTGGTGGCGATTGCTCTCCTAGCGACCGGCCCAGCCTCGGGTCAGGCGCAGCCGGCCGTCTGTACCGATTTGGAAATCGATCAGGATGGCGACTACACGCCGGGTTCTTCGGCTGATCTCACTCTTACATTCACGCCAGACGGTTGCAGCCCGGGCTCTTTGAATCGAGAGTTCACTATATTTCTTCACGAAGACATTGGCTTCCCGTCGGAGTTCGACAAAGATGATGTCGTCATCATCGCGGGCGGGCGGTTTGTGCCGACTGGGTGATGAGTCCTAGGAGGGTAGGGGTGAGCCCCATGAGATCCAGCTGCCCGGATGCCAGTCGTGGCGCAGGGGCAAGCGGCGATCCGGGGGTATGTGACGAGGCCGATTATCCGGTAGTCATCGAACTGCGAAATGTTCAAACTTCCAGATCAACCGATACGTTGATGAACCCTATGAATCACAGTCGGATGGAATGACGGACAGACGCTGACCGACAATGTCGTGTCGATGCAACGCTCGA